>JAOBRB020041186.1:0-15399 GCA_027575285.2 Zoanthus pulchellus | reverse complement strand
ATAATAATAATAATAATAATAATAATAATAATAATAATAATAATAATAATAATAATAATAATAATAATAATAATAGCCAATTAGCACTATTAGGCCAGGGTGATTTTCAGCCAGGGTGATTTTCACCCATGTTCTTGTCTATAACCACACACAGACAGATCTGAGTACAATTTATGAATCATAAAACAATTTTTTTCAAAAGAAAACCAGAACTGTATTCTATAAAAACCGTTGTATTTCTTCTAATACATGAAACTCTGTCAGAATCTGTGCTTGATCCAGAACATGTTCCAGCGCTAAAGTTAACTAATTTTCAAAGAACTGAGACCTGATGTCATTATCTCTCGGTTTTAGTTTCCAGTTATAGACCGTATTCATAAATATGGCGGCCACGTGGTTTAAGACTGGGGCGAGAATGAGATCGAGGCTATTTCGATCCCATGTACGCCCCAGTCTTAAACCAAATGGATTCGGTCTATTGATTTTTCTACTTATCTCATAATGCTGCTGAAAAAAAAGAGGACCAGACAGCAACCCCCACCCTACTCTTGCTAGCGACAGCTATGGTTTTAATTAAAAAAAACTTACTTGAAATTGCCAGGTTCTTTTCCAGTATTGCGAAATATCGGGACACAATATCTTGCAAATACATAGTACGTGTAGAACACACACATCACTACTTGAAGAAAGTTGGAAAACACGTAATCCCAACGTACTTCAGGTGTCCTTGGAATTAAACCAAAAGCAAGATGTTGGTCAAGGAAAATAGGGAAAGAAATCATATCTTAAAAGGGTGTAAATTTGCACGGTTCTGCTGCTCAAACAAACATACATACCTTTATATTGTTCAAATCTTAACCGAGTAACTGGTTTAAGTATACATATATTTATAAGCTTGTGACAACACGAACATTTGTTTCCTTAGCTATATCCAAGTTACAGATGCTTATTTAACAACACATTTATCAAGGTATGGATATATTTGAGTCTAGCAGTTGACCAGGACATATAAACGATATTTCAACTATGAGAACCAAGGTAAGTGACCTGTTTCCTACGTAAGTTCCTGTAGCTCAGTGGGTAGAGCGTCTGACCGGTAATCAGAAGGTCATGGGTTCGATTCCCGTTAAGGGCTCAAAAGAATTTTTCTTCTGAGAAAAAGAATCTTGTGACAACTTGAACATTTCTTTCCATAGCTATTTCCAAGCTACACATAAATTTTCATATACATTTTATAATAGGACCCGGTGCACGCCCTGATTGGTCGAAAATCTATGTCTTATTTAACAAATAAGCTGTGTATTAGACTGTGCAATAAAACACACCGTACATTTGATAACACGAGGGAAATGTAGAAAACTCGAGCCGCAGGCGAGGAAAACATGTTTTTTTTGTAAAGTACTTAGAATTTTTAGAAAATAATACAAAACAAGATTGAAGCTGAAAACGTAGTAATCAAAACTGAACTGACGGCCGTTATGGATCTTTGTTTACGAAAACAGTAACGTTCTGAATTTGGAAAGAGTTGAACATGCCGCCACTTCCAAGGATTTGAAATACTGAATTTTGCTGAAGCGGTCGCTGCTGGAACTGCCGTGTAGTTACATTATTTGCTGCAGGAACAACCAACACTTTGAGTGGTTCTAATGGAATGACAAGAGATTTATGCTGTAAAGATGGGTTTCAAGTGCTTTGCGACGAGGAACATGCACCCGCAAGACATATAAAAACTGGCAAAGTTGAATTAAAGAAGGTTTTGTGTTGCAGTTGTATTGCTTGATGCTCTCTGCGTTGCGGTGTGTAGGTTTCTGACAAGTTTTTTTAATTGTTGCAAATGTACAGAGGATTTTAATAAATGACTTTCAGTTGAAAGATCAATTTCTTACTGTATTGAGCTTATCTTCAAATACTTTCACAAATGACTTTGCGATGTTCTTCGTCGCTTGTTCCTCGGCACAGCAAACGACAATGTCGCGCTCATCCTCCGAGAGCTCGACAAAATGTGAGTTCACGACAGTTTTCGTTGCTTTGCAGAGAGCGCCATTAGAATTTTTTTTTAATAAAATGTTTTCCGCCATCTCAACAAAAATGCTGGCAAGGGGAATGCCATAGGTTTTCGACCAATCAAAGCGGGCGGAGGGTCCTATATAATTATATTATAACAAAGTTTATAATATAGATAGGTCCCTACGCGCGCTCTGATTGGTCGAAAATCTATGTTTTATCAGAGTACAAAACATAGAAAAAGCGTGTTTTATCGTTTTTCGTTACTCGCGGAGTGTGCCATCTAGAGCGGCTCGTGTTTTTTACTTTTTCCTCGTGTTCTTGTTTTATCACCGTCTAATACACGGCTTCTTTATTTGTTAAATATTTTATATTATATATTTTTATATGTGTACTGTGCACCTTAATTATTTGATATTTTACCCACGAAACCTTGCTCACGAGGTTTCATGAGCGAGGCTTTAAAAAATCAAAACAAAATTGAATTCGGACTATATTATAAATAAAAAATTATTATTGAAACCGTGAAAACGGTCTATTTGAGAGATGATCAGTAAAAACTTGAGAAGCAATAAAGAATTTTCACCTGCTCAAGAATTCTCACAAACTTTGCCTTTGTAAATGCATGAAAGAATGGAAAAAAGTGTTTAATTTATCAACTTACTATATATTTTACTGACTTAAAAGTGCTTATGGAGTATTTGCATTTCAATTTTAACTCTGAAATTCTGCCTGTTTGTTTTTCTTATCAGGATCTTTTCAGAAAACCAAAAACATTTCTCACTTCATAGGCACTTTAACAAAGGGAAAAACAACATATAAATTATAATTGGAACAAAAGTAAAAACAAACCAATTACCTAAGATACAAACACCTTTACTTACATGAGGTAACGGTCTCTGTATTACTTACATGGGGTAATGGTCTCTGTAGATTAGAGTTGGAACAAACAAGAAATAAAGATATTGACCAAAGCCAGGAAGTTTTTTTGAAATATCTGAAGAATCATTGTCACTGTTACTTTCATCACCAGACTCTTCTCTGTCACTTTCTTTACCTAGGACAGAACTACTGGGGTTAGAATCAAAGTTGTTAGGGTGGGCTGGGGAAGACACCTAGCAAAGTACAAAAACGATTATATACTGTGTCTTTGTTTTACGTTGTTTTCACTGTCATAGCTAAGATCTTTTGTTCTAGAAGAGAAAATAATAGTAGTAAACAAGTAAGAGCTGAACAAACAATGAATAAATTGTAATAAATATGTAAATAATACATTATTACTTGTGCCCGTAGGCCTTTAGGCCAGCGGGCACAAGGTATAAAATACATCGCGTATATTGTTGTTTTTGCTTTTAATATTTCCACGTCGAGCTGAGCCTGCGATCAATTTGTTAACGGTCTTCCCCAGCGAAGCATCTTGAAACAGCATGCGTGTGAAATGCTCGACTGCACATAATTTCTACGCAACGAGTTGATGTCGTTTGAAGTTTGACGAGAGTAAAATAATATCCAAAAATCAAGAAAATGGGAATGACGTTTTTCAAGTTGAATAAAAAATGGGTTATTGTCAGGCTAAAGTCAGTGAAAATTCAGGGAATATTTCTTTATCAGACGAGTGGGAACCCTGATAATGTAATCTCTCAATACAATTCTCAATCTATAGGGCACAAGTAAGCGATCTTTGATCGTTTAGTTCTATTGTTAAGGCCACTCTCTACCCTAAATTTTGGTATAGAGTGAGTAAGTTGAGAGAAGTATTTGAATGTGAAGATTTTGGTGTAAAACCGCCAAACCGTCCCTCCAGACCATGCGAGGGTTCAACTTGGTTAGAGGACGGTTTGGCAATTTTCTATCAAATATTAACTCAAAAATTAATTTTTAAACTTCACTAAAATTCACCCAAATTCAATTTTCCCTTAAAAAACTACATTTAAAAAACCTATCTCCTCCCAAAAATCTCATCTGAAAAATCTGAAAATATTTACGAGGCTTCCTTTTTACTCGATCTGTAAAGTGATTATCTTCTTTTTCGATTTTCAAAACATTGACAGAGATATCAAAAATTTCACTAAAAGTAGCGAAAAAACGCCTATAGGGTAGAGAGTGGCCTTAAGAGTTTACATGGCTGTCATCACATCAAATAAAAATCGGCAAAATGGAGCATAATTTACATACGTAAAAGAGAAATAAGTATACTCAGTAAGTATTTCTCTTTTACGGTGTAGAATTTACATTTTTATTACCAAATTGTTTCCTTAAAACACCGACGCAGCACTAACTAGCTTACCGCTAGTTATTTTTCTATAATTTACATATATATCTTCTTAAATTATTTATTTTGTTCTAGGTGTAATGTTTCATTAGTCTATTGGAAGTTTTCTTCCTTTCCATCTTAAAGCCTTTTGTTATATAGGCAAGGACAACATGACCATATTTATCTGAATAGGGAAAAGGAGAACAAACACATAACTTATAACAAAGAAAATATGAACTCGAAAAAATTCTCGGTGCAGATGAAAGGAATGATTTATCGGAGTTGTGTGAGATCAACGATGTTATAAAAATTAGGGGAGTGAGGCATGCAGTTTGAGGGAGAATTATGAGATGGCAATTTTGAGAAGAACCAAGAGAGGGATGGTAAGAGCAATGTGTGGTGCAAAACTGGTAGAGGAAGGAGGACAGAAGATCTAATGGAGATGTTGGGATTGAAGGAAACAGTGGTTTAGATGGCAAAGGCAAATGGAGTGAGATGGTACAGGAATGTGTTAAGGAGGGATGATGACCATGTTTTGAAGAAGGCATTGGAGTTTGAAGTAAAGGGAAAGAGGAAGCGAGGACGACCAAGGAAGACATGGAGATTGCAGGTGGAGAAGGAGAGTAGGAGTGTTGGTCTGAAGGAGGATGCAATGAAACGAGCAAGATGGAGAGTGGGAGTGGGAGAGATTGCTCACAGAGTGGGGTAAATCTGGCCACCCTCGTTTATGGGGATAAAACCAGATCAAAACTGGATTGATGATGATGATGATGAAAATCATCAAGTGTCACAACCAGTCAACTCTAATAACATTGTTAGAATGTACAAGAATACAATAAAATACTAGCAGTAATCATAGATTAGTGAAGTGCGTTCGATAGTTTAAAGGTTGGATAGGATGGCAATTTTTCTAGCACTGTGGTAGAGGGATAGAACTTAGTCCTGTGTAAAAGCAGTTAGCACAAACTTGTAAGAAGTCAAATAATAAACTGTTGAGTAATTTCATGGGAAGCTTACATGCCGTATTGGCTGAAAGGACCCACACCCAGACCCTTTCTGAGAAATCCAAAATGGTGTCGATTTGGATCAACCACAAAGTCGAGATTTTTTCTGCCTGCTCAGAAGTGGAACTCAGACCCCCTTGGAAAAATCTAAAATGGTGTCGATTTGGATCAACCACAAAATCGAGACTTTTTCGACCTGAGCAAGATTATGATTGCATTCTCCTGACGTCGAATGCAACAAGTTCATGCTAACAAAATCAGTTTCAATTTTGTGGTATGTGATGATAGCACACGGATGTTAATTAATTAACAATTATTCCAAGAGCGCATGTTGAATATGAGATGGTAAATAGCCAACAATGAGCGTAGCGCCGAGTTGGCTATAATCATCTCATATCCAAGAAGTGTGAATGGAATATTTTTTTTTATTAAATTTCATGAGTTTTCCAAACTTTTTGATACTTGAAAATAGCGAAAAACTTTTAATAAATTGAGAAATAAGATCTTTTAGTTTCCATATATGGTCATTCGGTATGAGCTGATAACAGAGACTGAGTGAGCCAATCAGAACACTAGAAACGCAATATTCGAGGTTGAAAATTTAAAAATATTAATTAGTACATGCAGGGCTCCACTAAATGGGAATTGAGGTAATGTAACGATGTTAGCAGACACAACCTCTAAAATCTACCTTTAATTAATATATGGTTTGTCTAGTGAATGCTAACAGTTATGGACACCCTTATTTGACAACACGAAATGTACATACATGTAGTTCGACACAGACATAAATTTGCCTTGACAAAATAATGGTAGAAATCAGTACATTTAAATTTAATATACCTTTTGCAATTGGTGGATGTTTCAAAACCTTTTCTGCATTAACACGAACAAATGCATGCACTTTCATTACCAGTCTAATCTATTAAAAGGGAAAAAAAAGGAGACCTAATATTCAATATCACTCCTTTTCCAATCAACTTCATACAAAATATCAAATTAAATGACTCAATTAGTAACAAAATAGTTATACAAAGCAAATGATTGATCAACTTAAAATCCCAATGTGGTTAAATACAAGAAGAAAATTGTTTGGTTTATTTTAAGTAAAAGTAATATTCTTCTTGGATACAGGCCTGGAGATTTCAAAAATTTGGGGAAACCGGTTTTTGGTTCAGTGCATCATATTGATGGGAAACTATTGGAAGCCACTCTTTGGTTTTTTAAATTTTGATCATGAGAGCCATTTTTTTATAAAGGAGACTTATAAAAAGTACATTTTAGTGAGCAAACGTTACATATTTTAGATATTTTAGTTTTGATGACTGAAGAACACTACAAGCATAAAATTTTGGCAGAACTCCGTGGAGGCTCTAGACTTAATAAAAATATGATTAGTTCAGGAAATGCTGTCTGTCCTTGTCAAAATTTTCAAGGTATCCCAGAATGCATTTGGGTTGTGCAAATGGCAGGAAACATGTTGGGGCAAGATTGGCACAATGAAATGGCTGTAGTTCTATCCGTAAACTGAAAAAAAGGTAAAAAAACTTCACTATATCTCAGTACTAGATCTGAATTTTGTTGTGAAAGCTGTTTTGTTTGCTGGGAATGAAAATTTCATCCAAAAATCTAAAGCAAAACATAGTTTATTTTCCTGGTCAAAAATCGACGCAAAACGGTATTTGTTTTTAAATTTTGGCACTTTAACATAGTTTTCTTGTTTAAAAAAAGATTGAACTCTTTAACTCAGTACCATATCGTGCGGGCGGTTTAGGTCCTTTTAGGAATCAAAGGGTTAAACACTAACCTGTTCTGTTATGATGATGATTGAGGATGCTGGTGGAATATCATAAATAAAAATCTCTTGCACAGGAAAAATTGCAAAGATGGTCATATATACAATGTAAATCAAACCCCAAACGACATCTGGCAGGGGTATATACGAGCTCCTGTTTGCAACCCACGCAGAGAAGAGTGGAAAGACCAAAAATGTCATTGCCATCATAACGAGCCAAATATTAACCACAAGTGAAGGTTTGCCAAATGCAGACTGCATACTGGAGAGATCAACTATTAGCCTGGAAAGCAATTGAAAGAACATTAAATAACAAAATTCTTAAACCTATAAATTTTCATTTAACAAATAAAGAAGCCTAAGCAGTGTTTTAGACTGTGATAAAACACGACGCCTATTTGAGAACACGAGCGAAATGTAAAAAACACGAGCCATAGGCGAGTGTTTTCTACATTTCTCGAGTGTTCTCAAATGGCTGGAGTGTTTTGTCACAGTCTAAAACACAGTTTAGGCTTCTTTATTTGCTTTATAATATAGATAGGACCCTACGCGCGCTCTGAAAAACAATAAAACACGCATTTTCTATGTTTTATACTCTGATTTTTGACCAATCAGAGCGTGCGTAGGGTCCTATCTATATTATAAAACTTTTTATAACATAATAACAAATAAATACTTTTAATTAATTAACATCACATTACAAGTATGGAAGCCTATTCTTCCTAACCAGAAGCTAATGTTTAATATTGCTCAATGGCTCAGATTTTGGTGTAGAAGTCAAATGTGCAAAGGGAGAAGCACCTGAAGAAAAAATAAAGCCTGGAAAAAATGGGTATCTGTTCTTTTATTTATTTAGTAATTACTAAAATTAAATAATAATTTTTAGTGATAACTACAAAGGGACAGAAACAGGTTTTTTACCTTCCATTATCAATATAGTCATACACAATCGTGTTAAGAAAAAAGACCACAAGAAGTGATACAAAGATGTTATATATCGTCCGAATGTGTGATACCTCTAGCAACTCACTACAAAAAGAAGAAAAATATTAAATCATAATTATTATCAATTGTAATATAATTATATTAATTAATTTATAACTTTTAATTTTGTTAAAATTAGGTTGGGTTAACAAAATAATGTATTAAACTAAATAGTTACAGTAATAATACTTGACATTAGACCTCAAGAACATAATTATTAACTGTTCAAAACAGTTCATGAGGCCAAGAGGATTAATTGTTTTAGAGTATAAACTTACTAATCAGTCTAAAAAATGTATTATATTAAATTATTAATAAGATTCTATGATATTATAGAAAAAAAGCGCTCATTACTATTTTGATCAACCATTTTTTTATCTAGTAGGCTATCAAAGATAGACCTTTAGTATAGTATAGCCAATCAGAAGGCAGGATACCAGGCTTGTCAATGAGAGGCAAGCAATCGCACATGCACCCTTATCACACAGCTAAAAGATGATGAGGCGTGGGATCTATTCCATGCCTGACAGGATTGTTTTCGCGACTTGCACAACATGAAAAAATTCCTTTTCAAAAATCAAATAGTTGTTGTGTAGAGTCATAAAACATCCATCTTTGAGTTCTGAGTAGGGAAATCTTTGGTACAATCAGAAAAAAAAAACTGCTAACAAGAATGTTGCCAGATCAATCACTACGAACAAATTACACAACAATGAGCATGCAACTACACATAAAAATCAATGATGACCTCTGCAGCAAAGACAAAAAGGAGATATTAATCAAGTGTGCACTTGGAATTTTCCTCCAGAATCGCATCACGCTAACACTTGAAGCTACTGACAAACCAGTCGCCAAGAAATCAAGACCGGCTATCACAGAACAGAAAGTCTTGATAACAAGGGATGGAGACGAGGACGCAAAAAGTACTTCTAGCTGGGAAGAGTCTGAAAGTGATTTTGAAGATTAAAGATTATGCTTGTTTTTTTTTTAAAAAAATAAAATTATCGGGTAGTTTCATTTTAGACCTGGTAACTACCATTCTTACACTGTCTAATAATTTGTTTAATATCTTAAGATTCTCAGTTCATCAGGAACTTTATTTTCATAAAAATTGACTTTTAAGGTTGCAAATATTTCAGAAAAAATTAAGGGGAACTTTGATAGTGACTCAGTTTGTAATTAACTCTTTCGTGACGGTCCCTTTAAATTTCATGCACTCAGGAACGATGACGTCTCAGGCAAAAAACAAAACTAACAAAAACGTCCTTTACCTCCCCTCCCTATGTCAGAGTATTCTACTGTAAATTGTCCAATCACACAAGACTTGTGTTGTCTTCATTGTTCATTGTGTTTGAGAAACCCAGCCGAGTATTGCATGCACACTTCATACTCGAAATTGTCAAGATGGCGAAAAACATTCACACTCAAAGAGGCGGTCAATTTTTGCTCTCGTACAGATGATGACGGGGCAGTGATATATATGTAGATAGCTCAACAGGTGGCATGAGCAGTAGCAAAGAATGCCAGCTGGATGAAAAACTTTAAAATGCAAGTGATTTGGAGGTGGATTTGAGATAAGTCACAAACGTGATTGAGTGTTGTTGTGCACACAAATAATACCGCGGGATGTATGCGTGTGATCTTATTTGACTCAAGGATCGTGTCTTTATCAGTTCTAAAACTGCAAACCTTTCAGAGTTCAGAAAAAACTAAACTGAAAATCAAGTAGAGTCTCAGTAAAACTAGGGCTAATCAGACTTGAGGATGATCGGAAAGTTTTTCTTCACTGCATCTTTCTGAGTTTTGATCTCATGTTTCAAGTAGAGTCAATATTTTCTTGACACGCTTTGATAAAAATTTTATGCTGTTTGTAAGACTCCCATTTCAATCAAATTCTTGGGTTTTGTGCAGAAATCGATCCTTTTATGTGAAAATTTATCAAAGCAAGTTTTCTAAACAGTTTGTTGTTCAACTATTTTAGTGCACTATGATTTAAATATTCAAACAGGACCTGGTGCATATTAGCAATCATTACTCTAGGATGTTGTTTGTAAAAGCCTTGGTTTGTAGGTTGCTAGGGAATAAATACCAAGTATGCATATCTAACAAAAAAGTGCGAAAAAATTATGAAAACATAAATATGCCACAAAAATGCAATTTCAGCAAAATACCTTCAATAACTGAAAAGCTCCTAAATTTCACAATATTTGATATAACTGCTTAAAATTTTGTGGAGTTGTTCTTCAACAGATGAGCAACATTTTTTCCTTTGATAGTTTGCTCTAAAAATTATTTTTGGGCAGGAAAATCTAGTTTGATTGACAAATCTACTAATAATGTATGCAAAAATATTATAATTTATGCATTAAAATTTATTATTATAATAAATATTTTTACCTTTTAAAATGTTACCAATGGGAAGAAAATTAAAACACCTTTCCAATGGTATATGGTTTTTATAATTACTCCTATTCATTTCACTATTGCAAAAAACAGCTTTCAAAAACATTATGCTAAATACATCAAAACCCCTCCGTCACGAAAGAGTATGAAAACTGGCATGATTGTAGATTGTTTTTAGACAACAGGGTGATATTGCACATCACTGCAAGCTTTGGCTCAACCCAGATGACACCACATGCCTGCACTTTTTCTTATTAACAAGCATGGGATATGTTTTAGACTGCAGTTTTCATATTATTTGTTTTATGCCTACAATATAAATTATTTTCTGTTGATTGTAATTGGACAGGGGTATAGGGCAAGCCAGGCTTACCTCAGTCATTTTCATATTTCACGAAATATTCCTGAAGCCAATAACACTACTTCACTTATTTAAATATTTTCAAGTAAATATATCAGAGTTTGGACCTAAATTTTGGGGGTTTTCAAATACAAATCTTGGATAATCTGAAATAAGTTCAACTCTTAAAAAGTTTTCTTATTTCAATGGTATATTTTTAACTCAATGCTAAAGCACACATACAAGATGTTCAGATGAATGATAATAAAAGTAACCAGTCTTTCATTTTCAAATACAACTTTGATTGAATTAGTGCTAAATACTTCTTAGTCAATTTTGGTCATTTTTTTTAATAAAATTCCAAGTGATATTCTGTATTAGAGACAAAAAACTAAGTTAACTATATAATTACAGATATTAAACAAAAAAACTTGGCTGCCTAATAACAGGACTGGTGGAATAAAAAAATAAAATAGCTAAAGTTATACATTATCTTTCTGTCAAATAAAACAGCTCATGTATATGGCTTCTAAAGAACATAAAAAAGATAAGAATTTACATTTTGTTCAATGCAATGAACTTTAAAATTAATGCTTTTAATTTTAAAATATTATGTTCTTGAAGATAAAATAAAATTATTTGTAATGTAACTGTATTTTCATTTACATAAAAAATTAAAGCAAAGCAGATCTTTACTTACCTCTCATGAAAATATTCCAATGTTATTTCTCATTTGTAAAGTTGAATATAATTTATTGTATAAAAAGAATTATATATATAATATATGATATTATTTGATTAATGATACCATCTTTCTTAAAGTGTAGGAAAACATCAGCTTGGGCTTCTTGTGAATGTGTTTGACTACTTATGGCAGAAGCCAAAAATATAATTTATAATAGGTCTATTGAACTTAAGTTAGTGGTCTAAAACATCTTGTCAATAATTACAATAGTGTTCAACTCTTATCTGCTTAAACTCACGTAAGCACAGATACTCTTGGTTTAAAAACTTTGCTTCCATTCTCCTTGTCAATGCTGTAAATATGAATGATACAAAGATCATTAGTGTTTCAAGGTACACAAACATTAACCTTGTAAATGTTACCATTTTCTTTTTTGTCAAGATTTCAAGTCAAGTCAAGACAAATTTAAGCCCCATATACAAGAGCAATTTTTAAATGACAAGTTTTATTTGACAATTTTTATTTTCTGAGGTAGTCCCATCTACATGAGCAATGTTTATTTGAATACATGAGCAATGTTTATTTGAAAACAAAAGATTGGAGACTGGGATCTACGAATGATATGAAAAAAATTGCCAATTTTATGTGTTGTCTGGTCTACACGCACAGTTTTCTGTATGTGACAATTTTTATTTGCCACATAAAAACTAAAATGCCAGTTTTTCAGCAAATATATTTGTCATACAAAAATTGGTCAATTTTGTTCATCTACACGAGCAAATAAAACTTGTCGCATAAAAATTCTCACATAAAAATTGCTCATGTAGACAGGGCTTTATTCTTTGTACCATCTGTATATTACAATAATATTAATATTTCTCTTAAGTAAATTAACCTAAACTATTGGTAAAGGATATCTGAGTGAAATAACTTTTCATTAAACAGTTCAGATATCCAAGTAATTGATTCGAGGCATTGTAAAGTCAGCATAGTTCATAGTTTAGATTTTGGTTGGGATAAGAGGGGTTAGAGAGCTGTGACAAATTACAGTTGTTTGATCTTGAAACTTGGTCATACTAGTTCATGTTAAACTAGATACGTACACACGCGTTTACTCAAGCTACCTAATTTAGATTCACAGTGATGGGCCTAAAGTTTATTTCTCATAATGAATGTTTTAGCCTAAAAATTGCCATTAGCAGCTCTGCTAACAACTTCAGAAACACGAGCTATAATTCAATGACTAAAAACAAAGTAAAGAAATCTCTTATATCATAGTCACTGTCAACTGGAGAGCTGTCACTTTGCAAATGGTACAGTTGTGACCTTTTTCATGACTGAAAGCATTACATGCTTGGAATTTGATAGCTCACTTTAATTTGCATATTAAAATGAAATTTAAACCGTATTTATTTTGTTTAGTTCTTTCTTCTATGGAACTTCAACTTATGTTTGATTTAAACCATAAAAAATATTTCTTCGATAAATTTGGCAAGTAAAAAACCAAAATGCTAAGAAAAATTAAGAAATAAAACATCTTGACCGGGTATGAAATGACTTGGTACAAAGTGTCTTGGGTACCAAACCTCCGGTAACCGTATCTTCACAAAACTTGATCGAGTGCCAAAAAGATGTACCATGTTGATTACACGACCAACTACCGATGCGAGTAAACATCCTTACTTTTATTTGGTTCTTTTTTCATTTCTAAAAGAAAATATTGGTATAAACTGAAACACTATCCTTGAAAAAAGTTGTTATTACAACAGAACTAGAAAAAATTTTTGACCCAAATACACGTAATGAAATTGTGTTAGCATTTTAAAATTTATATATAACAATTGTGTTTGGGTGAATATTAAAAACAATTTGAAATACAGGTATCTTTACTCCTGTTTTAAATCTAATGAAAATAAAAGCTGTCTAGTAAAAAAATGGGGTGGACTAGTAAGTAAACCTATGTGATTACTAGACTAGTGGACTAGAAAACCTTAGTGATTATTAGTCCACATGACTTGTAAAACAAGAAATTAATTTCTATCCCTGATGTAAATAATATTCTTAGTTAACTCTTAAAATATAGATCTATGTATTACAGTTTTTTTTATTCATACCTCTATTCTAAAAAGGCTGTTTAGGACGAATAAAACACGTATGTATGTATGAATGTAATGTCATCGTGTATATTACTGGAGAAGTAAATAGGGTCTGGGTAAGTATTAGTTTAACAATAGTGTCGCCCCAACACGGAAGTATTAACAATTTTGCTCTTCCACTTTGGAGCGAGCATGATCATGCATACTGAATTTCTTTATTTTAAGCTCGCATTTGTGGCACAACTAGTGAACGGGTTCTCCGCGTACATCGATGAAAATGTTGAATTTTGGGAAAAATTCTGGCAATGAACTGCTCTATTCTGTTTACTGTTGATGTTGATAGTATGACTTAGCAAACATTTATCTCTCTGCGTGTAAACCCTGACCGACCACTGGCACTGCCGGATTAGCTTGCTATTGGCAATTATTCAAATCAAAGATTAAAGACGTTTCAGGTAATGTTAGATTTGATATTAAGGAAGTAAATAGAAACTGTTATTACTTTACGTCATATATTATAATACTATTTTATAAATGACGTAATAATACGTACGGAACAGAACACGCGTTTCTTCCATTTTGAATCGGATTTTCTATATCTTTCAAAACATCTTCGAGAATACAATTCAACTGGCCATCTATTTGTTCCAGTACACCAGATTTCCATTTCTACGAACAGAAAAGATAGATCTTAACTAGTACATTCTATTACAAGGGTATTCTAAGCTCACTCTGGGTCGAAATTCATTATTTACAAACCTCTGTTTTTTGGCGTATCTCCCATAGTCTTTCGACACTTTCATGGTTTTCACTAAAATGATTTCTTTTCTTCACTAAAAAAAACAATAATAATCAGGAAACGAAAACAATTACATCTGTAGCAATCTATCGCACAAACTTAAATAATACCTCTATTTTTGTAAGAATCATTCAACAAAGTATCAAACCGCAAAGCCATAACTACCGTACTGCCAACTTTGTTCACACACTCATATGATCATCTATTAGCCAATCTAGTTCCCAGAGCCACGATCATTGTGGTCAGCGCCACGAATCGAGAGCTCTGGTCTGGGATAATCGCATGTATTTAGGAATGCCGCCGAAGTGGACCACAGGGCACAATTATGGTTTTGCCGTCGGTTCAACACAAATTCAAAACATATGCACAAGAAAAATGTTAAACTATTTTAAAACTCTAATTTTTTTTATACCAAACAAATCTCAAGCTCTACAATATTCCGAGAAAACTCAGATTTATAAAAAAATTAAAATGATAACACGTTTCTATCTGTTTTTTTTTTCCCACGGAGGCAAAACTAAAACTATATATGACTATGAGCAAAATACTTTAAGATAAAGTGAGTAAAGACAAAACCCGTAGAAAATTACATTTTTTATTCTATTACAATATTTTTATTCAAAGATAAAGAAAGTATAACAATTCTTAAAATTTGAGTATACTTATAAATGCAACGCACTTCACGAAAACAAGTTCGATCCCGCGACAAATAATTTTAATAATAAATCAAATTTAACAAACTTGTATTTGTAGAAAACACTAAATATTACAGTGATCTTACTCCAATTTAAACGATGTCTTCTATAATTATTTTTGATGTCCCGGAAACATCCGGTAAGTTTCGAAAGTCAATAAGAACGTGCTGTTCGCTTATTTAATCTCAAACAACGATTTTATGTTTTCAAAAGTAAAAGAAAATCCTTTTTCATAAATATAAACATTGAACATTGAATACAGCAATAGCCAATATTTTGTAGTTTCACCTTTTAAAATATGACTTAAAATTGCGGGATCAACTGTCCAAAGGTTAATGTA
>JAOBRB020041075.1:0-15399 GCA_027575285.2 Zoanthus pulchellus | reverse complement strand
CACATCTTCGGTTTACTAGTCCGACGTGTTAACCACTACACCACAAGGACCAACCACGCTGGTAACGCAGCCGGGCATTGATATGTAGATGGTAACTGTAGGGGTGCCCAGGGCGATATTTTTCTTTATTGATAGGTTGAACACCGTAAATAATATGTACGCATATACGGTATTATGTGTAGATAAA
The DNA here is from genome assembly GCA_027575285.2 of Zoanthus pulchellus. Taxonomy (NCBI): domain Eukaryota; kingdom Metazoa; phylum Cnidaria; class Anthozoa; order Zoantharia; family Zoanthidae; genus Zoanthus; species Zoanthus pulchellus. Next base: position 15,212 of record JAOBRB020041075.1, on the reverse strand, counting down.
TCTAATAGAAATGCGTTCGGTGTGTAGATATATAGAAAGAAATAGGAAAAAAATAACATATATAGCCCTTGGTGGAAATTGAACCCCACATCTTTCTTTTACTAGTCCGACGTGTTAACCACTACACGACAAGGACCAACCACGCTGGTAACGCAGCAGGACAATGTTATATAGATGGTAACTGTAGGGGTTCCCAGGGCGATATTTTTCTCAGTCTATTGATAAGTTGAACACAGTAAATTATAGGTACGCATATATGGTATCAGGGTTCGTCCGCTGTTCTCAAAGCAAAATTTAATGACTTTTTAAGGACTTTTTAAGGTAAGATTATTGGTTCTTGAGGAATCAACCACCAGAACTGACCTAAACAAGACTTTTTACGATATTGATATTCCTTGACACAGTTATATAGTTATAGGCACGTTTTAGTTGCTGTTATTCACAGACCTGACACTAAAGTCTATAGAACAACAAAGGTTTGATTTGGCATTACGTAAGCAGACTGAACTATTACAGTGCACTTTTTACAGTTTATTTGTAAGCTAAGTACATGAATCATGATTCAAACAAAATGCCAACTTCAGTGAAAAAGAAAAAAAATTAAGAACTTTGTAAGGACCTCGACTGTTTTTTGTAAAATTTAAGTACGTTTGAGGCCTCAAATATTGGAAACTGAAATTTATGGACTTTCATGGTTTTTGAGGACCTGGACGAGCCCTGGGTATTATGTGTAGATAAATCTAATAGATGACCGACTCTGTTCCCCCGTATCTCGCTAAAGTTTATTATTCAAACTAAACATTGTTCAACTAGCAATTTTTTCTGTAACATCTTTAGGTAGATATTTACTGTTTTAATACAGGACCTCAAGGGCAGACTTTGAAATATGAAAATTGCGGTTCTAGAACAAATCTTAAGAAACAAAAGAATCACGGCCATCAAAAGCAACCAAACTCACCTTTTCTCTCTCACTTAAAGACATAAACTTTAACCTCTCGTTCTCTTCTTCTCTCTTCTTAACTTCTTCTTCTTCCTTTTTCTTTGTAACCAACTTCTGTTCCTACAAAATATCCCAAGTCTGATAAAATTCTACCGTATATCTTTTCATCCAGCCACATCGGTATATTTTAGAGGGCAAGTGAAATATTAGTATAGGTAAAATCGAAAAGGGCTGGGTAAAATTAAGGATTAATTTCAATATTTTCAATATTTTTTCAAATTTGCACGAGTCGACGACTACATGTTTATGACATCGAAGGCAAAATTCTTCGCACGACTTTAGTCGAGAGGTTGGTGCTCGTACTCTTCAAGGTGTTGATCGACTTTCCTTGCAGCTGCCCACTTCTGGAACACATTTCATCCATAAATTTGTACTATTTCACTTGAAAACATTAAAATCTACAATTTCGTTTTCATCAACTTAGGCAAACCGCAAACCGGCGACCAATCAGCGCCAAGTGATTTTGCCTCGGACCAATTAGCAGCGATTAAATTTTCAATTTACGTTATACATGTAGATTCAATTAAAAAATCAGAATCGACAGAAACTACCTGACCAAATTATCTATAAATAATATCCAATGTTAGTCTGATAATAGTAGACAGGCAAATTACATATCGTTATGAAAAATCAAAGTAAAACACAGCAGTGTCTTTCTTGCTATACTCGTAAACCGTTGACAATGTAAGTACTTCAAAAATATTTGTCCATCCATTGAAACTAAAACCTCGCCAATGTATTATTTCAAATTATAATATAGCTACGATATAACGCGCGCTCTGATTGGTTCAAATCTATGCTTTATTACAACGATAAAGTCATGGTTTTCGCTTGCTTGTTTTGCTATATCATAAAAGCATTAGAGCACAACTTTCTATGACTTTTAGGCGAAACAGAGAACTTGTGATGTTGGGAGAGACACTCGAGACGTTGTAAAATGACTTGCCTGCAACAACATCACGCGTACTCTATTTCACCGATAAAGTCATAGAAAGTTGTATCTAATGCTTAATTAAAAACTGAAAAAGTGAAAATCGAAAATAACATTTCAATGGATAAAAATTCCATATATATGTTTGATTATCTATTCGGTAAGAAATAGATCTAAATACCTTTTGTCTTTCTTTCTTGGCCTTTCGTTGAACTTTTTTTCTCTCATTTGTTTTTCGTTCTTGTTCCTCTTCTGCCTCCGCGGTCAAGGGGCTTGGAATCTGGAGAAAGTCATGTAGCAGTAGCAATTATTGTAATGTTGAATAATGTTAAAGATGATCAGATATAATGATGAAGATAATAATGATCGATGACGATGACTGATGACGATGATTGATGTGATGTGGCCAGATTTATGAGTTGATACATTAACATGTTGCTGCAAACCCATCGACTCCAGCATATCCAAAAACCGCACACAATCAGGATCGCAGTGAGCGTCAAAATGAATATTGAAATCTCCAGTAATTAATAGCAGTTCAGATGGCATTATCACTGATTCCAAGTAACTTGTAAATGCGTCAAAAACATGTTTGTTGTGATCGGATGTTTAACAGAATATGGAATCCTGTAAATAATAATCTTCAGTTTGCGAGAGCCATAGTTAACGACCCATTCAGAATATTCAAATGACGTTTTCTTGCCAGCGTCAGCCTTTTTACCTAAAGAGAGTCTTTGAATAATAACGCTGTTCCACCGCCCCTACGACCATCGCGGCAATGGTCAATAAGTTTAAATCCCAGGGGAGTCGCTTCAGCTCGATGAGCAGCATCACTTTTAGAAAACCACGTCTCAGTTACTGCAAAAATATCCGCTCGAACTGAAGAAGCATAACACACAAATTCGGCTGATTTATTTCTGAGTGATTGAGCATTTAAAGAACAAAGTCTGAGTTGATTTTCCTTACGGCAGATATTAGGTGTTTTAAAAGTAACCCCAGGAACAACAATTAGATTATTAGCATTTGAGCCACACTTCTTGCGTTTGTTTACATTGTAATAATATGTCAATTTCCGATCAGAATAATTAAAATGTGCTTTCCTATTTCTTCCTCTGCAAAATATCACCGGTATATGATGCGATCTTTGTTTTATCTTTATCCCAGCACGCACACGGCGAGTCCTAAGAATACCAAGGTCTTTTAGGGATAGAAACAAATTTCTTGGCACTGGAATCCGTGAACGAAGATCGAATAATTGTTGTCTTGAATAACTGTAATCAATATGCCTAGCGGGAAAATTTAAATTTGAAGTCAATCTAGCAGTTACAGTAATCGGTTGACATTACTGTAAACTTCTTAACCCAGTAGATCTAGGTGACTGAATAGTACAAGGACCAGGTTGAGTTTCAATATCCATGGCGATTGTAATGTCTTTGTGGGGAAACGGCAGAGATAGGCAGATTTCACTATGTTTCTGCCAAACACAGATCGGGCGAGTTGGAACGGGCAGACGAAATAATTTCTTTCTGAGGATGATAGGATAAAAACAAGATTGCTTCCAAATAAAATATTTGCTTACCCTTGACGAATCATAATATTTTCCAGCTAGGAACGTAGAATTAAGGACTGAAAAAATAAAAATAACGACTGAGATGCGAACCATGGCAGCCATGTTAGGCGCATACATTATATGTGCTGGAACTCCAGCATTAGCAGGTAGCCAGGGTGATATACATTCTCCTAACCTGACACACGTTGGCGACGGTCTGACAAAAAACTGATGATCCATGGTATGAGGGATCGCCTGATACCAATATCTATAAGCTTGGTAATTAACACGTTTTATCCAATATAGTCAAAAGCTTTAGAAGTCAAGAAAACAAATGCCTAGATGCTTACCGGGGCTGTTTACATGAGTGTGGATTATATCCAGCAGACAATATGTTGTGGAAGATCCTTTAAGACAATATTCTTTCCAACATCCTTTATCATCCACGATACTACAAAGTCTTCAAGTATCTTTGATAAACACGGTGTTAGCGACATAGGCCTTACATCTGCTTCAATAGACGGTGTTTTAATCTTTGGAATCCTTCCAAACGCAAGGTACGACACCAGTGGCAAGACTGAAAGATTGTAGAAACGGGGGCTGCTAATTCGTACGCAAAATCTTTTAAGACACGGGCTGGTACATTGTTGGGACCATGGGTTTTAAATGACTTGACTAGGAGGAGATTTTTACAAACCTAATATGGTTGGATGGTAGGTTTAGCCTCGGCCAACGGTAAGAAAGTAGGCTAAACCGTCCCATCTAAAGGTAGTATATCAGAATTAACTGTAGTACTAAAATAATTCAAAGAATTCACAAGTTCCTGGTAGCTCAGCGTTTTCTCCTTACGTTGCAAAGAACGTACGTGGCTTTGCGAGGTTTTCCATACATATCACTCACCGCACTCTACCATTTACGAGGGTCTTACAATCTTAGATGTTGGACTTTGTTCTCGTAGTAGTTTATCTTTCTTGTAACGATTTTTGACTGACGATTTCATAGAGTGCCACAGGGAGACGTCGCCAGAATGAAAGGCTCTCTAACGTTCTTTTATCATAAGTTTAATTACTGGAGTTGTCCAAGGCTTATCGGAAGAAACGTTTTTTTTAAAAAATCTTTAACGGGAAAAACCGATCAATAGCAGCTATTAACTGTGAGGTGAAGGAAGATGCAAGGTCATCCACTGTACAGTTAGAATTAATATTATGAAACCAGTCGTGCGTCGTGATCCACCCACCAAAAGCATTACACTCGAAAGAGGGTAGCGGCGAAAAAACTGTTTGTTTTTTTATCGTCATATTTGAGGTATTCCTTGCCATATTTATGACTATTTGATGATAAAGATGGTGGTAGTGATGACGAATGATGATTAATGATGATGATGATTGTTGATGGTGATTGATAATGATGAAGATGATTGATGGTGCTGGTGATGATGATTATAATTACTGATAAAGATGATTGATGACGAGGATAATGACGATGATGGTGACTGATGACGATGGTTGGAGGTTGATGTCAATGTTGGTGATTATAATGATTGATGATGACGAATGAAGATTGATGATATGGTGATTGATGATATAATAGTTTGACAACTTCCTATTTCTACCAATGAACCATTCAATATTATGGAAGTAGAAAAAAAATCGATTCAATACGTAGCTGGAATAACAAAGGATACTAAAAGAAAGCGTGGCTCAATAGTCGGATTCAATGAGCGTTTGAAGTAGTGATCAAGGATTCAACTCCCCAACTGGGACGACTGAAAGAACTCAGTTAGAACTCAGTGATCCTAGGAACAAATAAACCAAGCTTTGTACATAGTTAACTACTTTACCTCCAACAACAGTTGAGATTCTTAACTGAAATCCGGCAAAAGGGCCCCTGTATAGGATATGACATTACGTACTATGCGCAGATATTTTTTTGTATTACTTGTGCATATTCATTAGTATTTCTATCGTTAGTTATACAGCAATTAGTGCTGCTTAAAGAACTTAAAATAGTTAAAATAAATGATTTACTTCGTGGCTTGCTACTTTCAACATAGCCACAGTCTGAGTTTAAATCAAGATAGTACTATATCAATATATTTAAGAGGTTTTGTTAAGGTAAACTGTTCAGAGATTCGAGCATCTAATTTGGACAGTCGAGGACCCAGAGAAACTGCAAAAAAGAAAGTTTACAGCAACAGTTTTATACTTGACAAGTATCATAATTTTTAGTCGTTATTACGCAGCCATATATACAGAATCTACGTTGTTTTGTGAGCATAATTTGGGGTATTAGGAGCATAATTTAGAAATTCTGACATAGCACAAAATGCCACAAGTTTTTAGGGCCTAGGTTTGATGGTGGTGACATGTTTTCAACAAGACGTCACTTTTAAATTGCTATTTAGAAATTAAATTAAAAAAGCTAAAATAAAAGTTTTAAGAGATGGAAATGGTATATGATTAACGACAGGATGAGGAGACCAAATTACCTAGGAGCAAAAAAACTAACAGACCCAATATCAGCGAGAAAGCAAAACCAAAACACAAGCACTGGGATTTGTCTATTAACTGTGATATCACGGAACCGGTAACAACTCACTTGCGCAACTTTGTAGTCGTAACGAGCGGGGTGTAATGCCATGAAGCGACGGAACTCATTTCTTGTTTGTTTATTGCCTGCGACGTTGTACGGAGTTTTTCCTCTTTCATCTCTTTGGGAGAAAAGAAAATTATAAGTTCACTAGTAGTCTTGCTAATCTTTGAAATTTTAGAGAAGCTAACAGCCAAATATTGACAGCCTTTATCATACCTACTAACAGAATTAACGTCTGCTACATGAAAAACCCAGAAATCTTTGAATTTCAGGATTTTTCACTCCAGGGACTTCTTGAATTTTGACTTTGCAGTTCACTTCAATGTAGAACTGGGTGGAAGTGTCAATGTGCATGTGTTTATTCTCGCTTACTGTATTACTGAAGTTTGCTCTTTTAAAGTCGTTGCAAGTTTTATATGGTTTTGGCATTGTGTGTTTAAACATGTTTTCTCGTTTCGTTTTTTAGGTATGTTTGAATTAAAAACTTAATTGCGCAATTCAAGGGCAAATTGTTAATATAAACACTCTAATTACGATTCAGATAAATTATCTTGGTGTTTTGGTGTTTGAATTGACTATATTTTACAGTGTTTCCGGTATATCTGCCGAGACCTTAAAAAAGTTCAGTTTACCTGAAAATTACTTCCAAATTACAAAGAAAAATCCAGGAATTTTGCTTTGTGCCAAGGCGAAGAGCCCTGTGTGGGACTGTGCACGGAAAAATGAACTTATCAGTTACCCAGCCCATGTAAACAATGGTTTTAGATACCGAACTGGTTGTAAGATCTCTGTCTAAGATCTCGAATTCCAATCGTGTAACAAATTATAAAAAGAAAAATTACTTTTTGGTATCATTTTTGATAATTGCAATAAAAAATTTAATCAACTAAATTACTAAATGCTCTTAACCAACATCAGCAATAGATACCAACGATTACAAGTGTCAATAAGGCATAGGACAATACAAACCAGTAAAATGATCATAAGACCAAAATTATAATAATTTCGTCCTTGGTAATTCAACTAAATTTACAAACCTGATCGCCGGGTCTCCTCCATTGCATAACAGCAGATGAACAATGTTTGTCTGCGATGCTTGGGAAGCGGCGTGCAATAAAGTGGTGCCATTTTCGCCGAGTTTTTCATTCAATAATTGTAAACGGAGGCCATCTTCTATTGTGTCTTCTCCACTCTCAGAACTTACATTATAAACACTTGGTTGAGATTTATTGTTATATTCCTTTTCTTGTTCAAAGGGAAATTGAGTTCTTTTTGTATCATTTGTTGAATTAGCATTCTCACATTTAGTTCTACTGTCAACAGCTTCTGTAACTTTCTCATCGTTAGCTATTTCGCTGATAGCTCCATCCGGTTGAAATCTGCATTCGGTGACGTCACTTTTTTTTCCTTCTTTAGGAGCACGGGACAAAAATTCCAATAAAATGTCAATGTTTCCTGCGACACATGCACAATACAACCTATTCCACAGGTGCTTTTCCGGGGTAGCTAAAAAAAAGAAAATCATTTGTTTTCAATAGTGGATAGATATAAAATCTATATCAATAATACACGCGGTTTTAAAAAGATAAAGTTAAACAGTAAAAGTTGGAATGTGGACAAGTGACGTGTAAAACTACTGAAATGATTACGAGTACTAAATAAATGAAGTCCATAATGTACAGTGGTCCACAACTGTCACGGCAAAATAAAATTACTCACGGCCAAATAAAAAGAATGTTTAAATACCTTCTATTTTAGGAATTCCGACTCCAAATTAATTTTGCCACCCATCCTCTATTTATCACATCCTTGACCCCTTTCCCCATCCCCCTACCTTTATCAAATTTTGGACTCCCACCCCTTCCGTTTATTAGGCACTTAGGTATACAGGGTTTTCATTAATAATTTTTGTAACAGGCTCACATGGGAAAGTAACAGGCCCATAACCCCGAAGGGGACATCTGCCTTCCCGAAGGGGTACGGGAGGGTGGACCCTCCCATAGTTGGGGGTTTAGGGGCCTCCCTCAAATTTTTTTTTAATTTTTAATGCAAAATGGTGGCATTTGAGAGCTACTTTTATAAAAGTTAGAGCATTTTTTCAATTAGTCAAATTGGAGATATCAAAAAATAATCTATAACTGAGAAAATCAACAAAGTCATATCTTATGAAATCACTTCCATCTATAGTCTTAACAAACTTGTTTTATTTTACAAGAGTGGTATCATGAAAACTTAAGCAGAAATGGTTTATCAGTTCTACAAACATGATAAATGTGTATGTGCTTCAGTAAATTACAGGAAGGCTGACAATAAATAAGATTAGCGGATTTGAACCAGCCAGAATCGTATTTGAAGCGGTCAAATTGGCCGCAGGCCGGTTCCTAACGAAAACCCTGGGTATAATATAACTTGTGACCTGTGTCAGTGTGCGTACCTACATCTACTGGTGATGGTACTCGTAGTAATCGCTTTTCTTCTTTATTCATCTTCTTCCCACCTTTCTTTTTAGTCTTTATAGGAGAAGCATTCCCTGTGGTTCTTTCAACTCCGCCTGAACGGTCAACTTGTTTTCCATCAGTAATCATGGAATGGGAAGAGGTACAGAGATGTGCGTTTATGCTTGAATTGTCTTCTCTCGTCTCCTGGGAGACTTCATTTCTGGATGGAGAAGCTTTTGAGGCTGTCTGAACATTTTGTAAGCTGCTAACAACAGACTGCAAAACATCTTCTTTGTTCCCTTAATAAATCATAAAAACAAAAGTTTACAAAGGAGAATACATATGTTAAGTTAAAAAGTAATGAATTCTTTATAAGGTATCCATCAAGATAAACTGCATACAATGTAATCTTTCATTCTATTATTATATCGTTAATATATTTAACTCATCAACCTAAACAATTTATTGCAATACATACATTCAACAATAGTTTCAAGAGTTAACACAATGACGAAATTTGAGTACCTAAAATTTCAACTGCTGATAGTTGGGCGTGAACTCGTTTGATTTCGTTGAATGTTGGTCGGCGAGTGGCAAAGGGGATCGTACGAAGACGAGGATCCTCTACAAATATAATACAAAATATATATATAAGATAAGGGTACTTGTCAAAACACCATTACATGCTAAATAGTAACAACAATTAAAAATTATTAAAAAAATTTATACAAATTGATACTGATCGAGTGAAACGTAAGTTTCATTTTGAGAAAATCGTGAATCGTACCGAGACCCTACTAACCCTCTCTGTTTTTCAAAACATTTAATCCGAAATACCCTTTTAATAGAATTTAAAAGGTTTACCACAGCAATGTTAAAACACTAAGGAATTACGTACAATTCATATATTCACAAAATAAATGATAAGAGTTCAAAACTCGTATGACTCAAAGATAAAATTTTGGTTAAATTCTTCTATATAGACTTGGTTAAATCTAAAAAAAACAATGCGATTTCGATACCTTTTTTAAAAGGAGGCTTTTTTGACCCAAAGAACATCAACTTATTGTAGCTGGGTGTTCGAATAAATATTCTATCCGCATTGTCTATATGTGCTGCCCAGGATTCCAAGAGATCTTGCACATTCTAGAAAATAGTAAAATAAATAAATAAATAAATAAATATATTAGTTAATATATAAATAACTAAATAGACTTTATAAAGGTGTCACGTCTTTCTAGCTGGCCAAAGGCCTACTAATTGGGGACAGGTGCCATCTTTACCACTCTAAGGTGGACGGAAACCTTTCACATTACAACACACACACACACACACACACATTAACACAAAGATAATCCCCGAGGGCCTTCGGCTTAACGTCCTTATCCGAGAAGACATGAAAGTCTAACTATTTGATGTTAGAGCAAAGGCAACACTTTCTCCTCAATTATTTTAAGACCCTAAGAGTTGGTCCGGTCAGGAATCAAATCCAGTATCCCACACGATAGACTGCCACCATACCAAGTGGGCTAACCAGATGATGGAAAAACAAATATAGAACTAATGTAAGCAACTATAGTTAGTTGCTTTGGCAAGTAGAATATCAATTTTGTTATACTGACTCACGATGAGTTACTTTTATCCAAATATTAACTGTGTTTTACTATAAAACCTCTAAGTGAGACAGTATATTGGACTGAATTATCTGGTAACTTTAACTAAAATGAAGCTAGTTAGTGGTAACAGTGAAGAGAACGAACCCAATGTTAATCTACTGTAGTCCGTACAGTAACAACTATCTGACAACAGAAAGATGTTAAAAGAAAAATCTAAATTATTTTGCAAAACCAGCTAGGAATCTCGGTCACAAAAATGGCTTGGAACCTTTTTTCGTTGATGGCAGGTGTAACAATCGTGTTGAAGTACTGCACATGAAGAAAATATGCTCGAAGTAAAGTTTGCTTTGATTTACAGTAGATCACGAGATGACGCCACAAAATGCAAGAAATATTTTTCAAACGAATGGAAGTGAAGATACACTGTTTCGATAGTATCTTGTAAAAGGAATAAAATGTTGTTGCTTGTGTTTCTAGCCAATGACAAAAAATGCTATGACGGCAGAACACTTAAAAACATAGAATTGGTGCTCTCCTACATCATACAGCATTTTCTTTTTTTGTCTAAAAACATCTGTGAAGCCGTTAATACTCGTTTTAACGGATTATCTATTGATTTTCCTTACTTTACTAACGTTGTTCAGTTACTGTGCTCATTTAGTGCCGTGAATACTCGTTTTAACGGATCATCTATTGATTTTCCTTACTTTACTAACGTTGATCAGTTACTGTGCTCACTTAGTGCCGTGAATACTCGTTTGAACGGATTATCTATTGATTTTCCTTCCTTTACTAATGTTGTTCAGTTACTGTGCTCACTTAATGCCGTGCATGAATACTCGTTTTAACGGATTATCTATTGATTTTCCTTCCTTTACTAACGTTGATCAGTTACTGTGCTCACTTAGTACCGTGAATACTGGTTTTAAGGGATATCTATTGATTTTCCTTACTTTACTAACGATGATCAGTTAAGTACTGTGTTCACTTAGTGCCGTGAATACTGGTTTTAACGGATTATCTATTGATTTTCCTTACTTTACTAACGTTGTTCAGTTACTGTGCTCACTTAGTGCCACGAATACTGGTTTTAACGGATTATCTTTTGATTTTCCTTCCTTTACTAACGTTCTTCAGTTACTGTGCTAACTTAGTGCCGTGAATACTGGTTGTAACGGATTATCTATTGGTTTTCCTTCCTTTACTAGTTAATGTTGATCAGTTACTGTGTTCACTTAGTGCCGTGAATACTGGTTTTAACGGATTATCTATTGATTTTCCTTACTTTACTAACGTTGATCAGTTACTGTGTTCACTTAGTGCCGTGAATACTGGTTTTAACGGATTATCTATTGATTTTCCTTACTTAACTAACGCTGTTCAGTTACTGTGCTCACTTAGTGCCGCGAATACTGGTTTTAACGGATTATCTATTGATTTTCCTTCCTTTACTAACGTTGTTCAGTTACTGTGCTAACTTAAGTGCCGTGAATACTGGTTTTAACGGATTATCTATTGATTTTCCTTCCTTTACTAACGTTGCTCAGTTACTGTTCTCACTTAATGGGTGGCTCCACCTAAATTGTACTTCAGTTGGTACAGGATTTAATAGAACCGAAACCAATTGTAGAACTGCACACAAGTTGGTCATCCTCCTGATGAACAGTAACTGTTTAGCAATTTTTTTCAGCAGCATTATATGTCTGTTCAGATATCTATATGCTATGTTTCATCCCCTTATCATTACCAGTAGCATTGATAGTGACCGATAAACGGAAGAAATACCTGCAGTAAAGCAGCTTCATTATATCTTCTCAAACTTGCACCAGCAGACCTGCGTATGTACAATCAATTTGAGTACGATGTTTTATGATATGTACTGTGTTAGAACTCACAAGAATGCTAAAAATATTGGTAGTCCTGGTCATAGACTACATGCATGTAGCTACAGCAATAATATTCATGCCTTTGGCCAGTGATATAAAGCAAATACTTTTCCTGTAGTCTGTTTTAACTAGGTAATATATTTTTATTTTCAATTTTTTTCTTGATTACAATGTGTTACTTCTATAGCCCAATGCATGTCTACTTGGGTACCCTGTGGATATAAGTAACATCCCCCATACTGTTATGCACTTATCAACGTAAAGCACGGAAGGAGGGGGGGGGGAGTGCGCGCAGTTGACACGATTCTTAGTCCCCTGGGCTGGGCATTTGATAATACTGGCCTTCCCGGGGAAAGGACAGTTTGATCGTTGTCAGGCCCAGGGGCGGGGGAGTTGAATTCGAGCCTGGGAACGAAATGGCCATGTCACTGCAAGGAGACTGGAACAAGACCTCGTCATCGACTCGTGGGTCGCTTTCTGTGTCATGATGGATGATAAAATTTCGGTAAGTGTTAAATATCTGTCATCAGTCTGTGATATTGTTGTCCATCCTTTGTCTATCTTAATCTCTGAAGATATATTTGGATACAATGATTTATATTTCATTGTTTTATCATTGTTTCGATTTCCGTTATGGGTCAATTGTTCATTTTGTTGACTTAGTAAATGCCTTGTTACCCGAGCCGGGGGAGGGGAGATTTGATGTATTTTGTGTTCCCGGGGTGGGACCTTGAACTAAATTGACGATTTTTCGACGATTGACCCATGGCCATTTTCAAAAATTTCGGGTCACAGACACAAATCCCCACCCTTGATTGCAATTCCCCCCCCCCCTTCCCCCTCCCGGGCTTTATATTGATAAGTGCAATACACTAACCACGACAAAGTAGCTAACGGTAATATCAGAAGTAGCTAAAATAAAAATAAACAATGCATATATATATATACATAAAACTCAGAATCAAAAAGTTCTTAATAGGAGAAGAAAAGTCGAATAATAATATAATTATACTTTGGCTGTTTTCCTCCTTGTTGGTTGTCTCGAGCACCTTGTGCTGTACCCCTCTTGGCTCGAACAGTGTAACGATGGAATGTCTTGTGACAGACAATGGCGTTGCCATTGAACACTGCACCAGCAAAGTGTCCACCAGCAGTCATCAAAACGATCCAAGATTTCTCCTTTTGTGTATTGGTTACCAAGGCAACTAAGTCTTCTCGTGTTTGGGGAATATTCTACAATAAAATTAAAATAACAATGAAAATAAAGTATGAACTCAGTTTTGAAAAATTAAGGTTTTAGAGTAAATGCAGCCTCCTTTTATTACTCATGTAACCAATGAGAAGAAATTTATACAGCTGTATTTGCAGCCAGGTTAGGGTTTTGGCATTTACACTCTTTTTGAAATCGATCTTTGGTTGAGTGATTTTGACCATAAGATAAGATACCTTTACTGAATAAATAATTGTCTGGAACATGGAAAATACTTTTCCATCTTGATTAACCAAAAAGATCTTGGGATGGCTACGACCAACTGCTGGTTTATCATCATCTATATCATCAGTTGAAAATCTAGGTACAGAAAAATGATTCCTGCTTGACTCCAATGAAAGGTCATCATCCGTTTCTGTATCTGACCCTGATAAACTTGACATATCACCTACATTAAGTAAAAATCATAAAACAGTTAAAAGCTGGCTAACAAGCTCAGTGAAAGAATCACATCCATTCTAAGAGTAAAGTTAATTAAAAAATTCATTTATTACCAAAGGTATGTAAATAAAAGCTATAAATAATTTGTTAATAATAATTATATGGTAATGACTTAATTTAGCAGTCAAATAGTTATCCAGCCAAAGGCCTGCAGTACAAAGAGGGAAACCCATCTTTATCAATCTAAGGAGGATGCATGGTAACATTTAACATGACAGCTGCACTTATATAACACACATAATTGCATCTCTGAGGGTCTCTTGTTTAACATTCTCATTGAAGAAGATGCCAAATTCCAACCATTTGTAGATGTTAGAGAAAAAGTAGCACCACTTCAATATTTCAAGATTCTTAATGTTGATTTGGCCGGAATTTGAGTGCAAGTCTCCAGCACAATTGACTGGCACCTTACCAACTACTTGTAGGCTGACAATGCAGTGTATAATTCAAAAAATACAAGGTCAAATTTCAAATTATAATACTGTACATAGCAATGTTCTGTATTGTGGAAGGAGCTGAGGTGTAAGTTTTCATAGCAAAATGTTGCACGTCAAACATTTATTTTAATGATTTTGATATTTCTACTGCAGTAGTATAAATCAATTTAAACCAACTTTTGTTAGTAGCAAGCACTTTTTCAGGTACATATATGCACAAGCAAGATAATGTATCAAAACAATCAACTTATTATTAAATGGCACAACACAAAGGCAAACTAAATTACAAACAGAAAGAAAAAGAAAATTAAAGCTTAATTAAGTCTATATGTATATTATATGTTTTGAAGATTTCTTGCAATCTGACTGCTTATTGACACATAATGACCGGTAAGGATTTTCTTGTAATGAATGGTCATTATTTTTGCACTATGCACATGCAACCAGAAATTAGAAATTACTTCTGATTATGACATAAATTGTGAAAAAGCCATATAATAAATAACTTATTAACAAATCATAGTTATGACATCTGGAGTTTGTTCAAATCACTCGTGGCTTTGTTCGAACATGACCTTTTATTTGTGCACAACTGAAAATTAAGAATTATTTCCAATTATGGCAAAAATCACAAAATGCCAATATCTTGGTGTGCGACTTCCCTGTAATGACCTCACTTTCGGCTAATAAGTAGTGTATGTAATAATTCATCAGTAATTGTATTGGTAGAATATCTAATACCTGACAAATATTATACTTCAGTTCCAAATTTAAATTATACTGTAGTTATATTAAATATTAAATGTTTTACCGAAATCCTTTCTAACCTGAAGTTTCTTCAAATGCATCTTCAGATACACATGGTTTACCCATCATTTTTTGCTTTAGGTTGAACCGATGCCAATCCATTTTAAAATGATCTCTCTAGTACATAAGCAATCATTTTTATCAAGTTTAGTCACACCTCAATATTGGTCATCAATCCAGTTTTGATCCGGTTTTATCCCCGTAAACGAGGGTTGCCGGATTTACCCCACTCTGCCAGCAATCTC
>JAOBRB020040859.1:0-15402 GCA_027575285.2 Zoanthus pulchellus | reverse complement strand
ACACAGAATCTTATCAAAAACACAAAGACTGTGGGAATGGATACAAGGTTGTATGTTGTTCTAATGACAAATACACAAGACCAACACAAATATACAGAAGAAAAAAAGCAGTATACAAATTCATGGAAGCCATGCTTGAAGAAGTCAAATATTGCAAAAAAATAATGAACAAACATTTCAAAAAACCTTTACATATGAGAAAAGAAAATGAAGATGAATTCCAAAAAGCAGAATTATGCCACATTTGCGACAAAAAATATACTGAAAAAGACATAAAAGTAAGAATTACATTGTCATATCACAGGTAAATATCGAGGTAGTGCTCATCAAGACTGCAATCTGAAATTCCTGTGATATTTCATAATCTCTGTGGTTATGACAGCAATTTGATAATGCAAGAAATCGGAGAAATTGTTAAAAAACACACTTACAATGACAAAAATGGAAATGAAAAAGAAATATCAGTTCTATTCCAAACAATATTGAAAAATATATTTCTTTCATGCTTGGTAATCATCTAACATTTATTGATAGTTTTCAATTCATGGGCTCAAGGCTTGTCAAACTAGTCAGTTATCTACCAAAATAATCATTATTATACACTTCACAACAATTCAAAAAAGAAAAGCTTGAACTAATGTCTAAAAAAGGTATATACCCATAACAATTATGATTATATAATGATGAACAACTACCAACAAAAGAAGATTTTTACAGTATTCTAAATAATGAAACTATATCAGATAATGATTATAAACACGCTCAAAAAGTATGGAAAACATTTAATCTTAATAACATGGGTGATTATCATAATTTATAACTTAAATCAGACATCCTTTTATTAGCTGATGTTTTTGAAAACTTCAGGAAACCATGTTTAGAATACGATAAGCTCGATCCATGTCATTACTTCACAGCGCCTGGTTTATCTTGGGGTGCTATGTTAAAAATGACTGATATTAAATTAGAACTTATGACTGATGTTGACATGTTTCAATTCATTGAGAAAGGTAGCAGAGGAGGTATTTCATACATAGCCAATCGCTACGGTAAGGCAAACAACAAATTCATGAAAACATATGATGAGAAGGCGCCCTCAAAGTATGTCATGTATCTCGATGCCAACAATCTATATGGTTGGGCTATGAGTCAATATTTACCAATTGGTGGATTTAAATGGATGACAGAAAAACAGATTAATACTATAGATTTAGCTAAACATGATGAAACAAGTGAAAAAGGGTAATACTAGAAGTTGATTTAGAATATCCAAAAGAGATGCATGACCTTCACAATGATTAGCAGCAGATAGGGTTTGTGTGAATAATGATATACTAACTGGGTGTTGTAAAAAAATAGCAACTAAATATAATATATCAACAGGTCTAGTCAGTAAGTTAATTTTAACCTTGAAAAACAAAGAAAAGTATGTACTTCATTATCGTAACCTTTAACTATATATAGATCTTGGTTTAAAAGTAACTAAAGTTCATAGAGTATTAAAATTTAAACAATCACCTTTGTTAAAGCAATACATTGATTTCAATACAGAAAAACGAAAAAATTCAAAAAATGCTTTTGAAAAAGACTTCTTCAAACTCATGAATAATTCAGTATTCGTAAGACAATGGAAAATCTCAGAAAACGAGTAGACGTGGCGACCATGGAGTCATGCATAACAGCAATCAGGACCTGGATGGCTAAAAACAAGTTGAAGCTTAACGCACACAAGACGGAAATAATGATCATCGGAACTTGGCAGCAACTCCGAAAAGTCAACATAGATCAAGTTATCATTGATGGTTCGTCTGTCTTGCCCTCAAATGAATTGAGAGATCTCGGAGTCTGGTTTGACACGAACGTCAACATGCGTTCTCATTTTACTCATTTATGCTGCTCCGCCTTTTACTATCTTTACAGCATCCGTAAGATCAGAAAATATCTATCAACACAAGCCAGCGAAACTTTCATTTATGCCTTTGTTACAACCAGAATCGACTACTGCAACAGTTTACTCTATGGTCTTCCTAAACTTCTGATTGATAAACTTCAACGTGTCCACAAAACCGCTGCTCGACTCGTTACATACTTACACATGTTCTGTAACATTACTCCTGACCTTCGTGATCTCCACTGGCTTCCTGTCAAATTCCGCATCGACTTTAAGATTCTGCTCCTGACATTTAGATTCCTTCATAACTCTGCTCCATCCTACTTAAGAGGTCTTATAAAAGTCCGTCCGAAGTCAAAATATAAACTCCGCTCGAATGAAGCTGTCCTGCTTCGGCCTATAAAGTCCAAGACCTCTGTCACTCTTGGTGGCAGAGCCTTTTAATCTGCTGCACCTGTACTTTGGAACAACCTGCCTCTTGCCCTTTGCAAAATTGACTCACTGACAACTATTAAATCGGCTTTTAAATCCTATCATTTTAAATTAGCTTTTAAGTATTCCCTAGTTAGTAATATTTTAATTTAATTTATTTTATTTTTGAAATGCGCTTGTGCACATATACATATGAAACATGCGCAATATAAATATCTATATATTATTATTATATTACATTAGACGTCAGACTAGTAACAGATCACAAAAAAAAACTAACCAAACTAGCAAGCAAACCCACTTATGTAAGTAGTAAGATATTCAATGAAAATGTAGTAGCTGTTCACAAGATAAAAGAAACACTAACCCTAAACAGGCCGACTTATGTAGGTATGTGCATACTTGATCTCAGCAAAACATTAATGTATGATTTTCATTACAATTATATTAAAAATAAGTATGGTAACAAAGCTAAACTATTATTCACAGACACAGAGAGTTTAAAATATGAAATTGCAAATGAAGATGTGTATCAAGAGTTTTGGAATGACAAAGACAAATTCGACAGTAGTGATTTATCAGAAGAATCCAAATATTTCGATAATACCAATAAAATAGTGATTGGTAAATTTAAAGATGAAGCTGCAGGTGAACCAATCACTGAGTTTGTGGGATTAGAATAAAAAATGTAAGCTATATTATAAAAAAACAACCAAGAAGGAGGAAAAACTGCTAAGGGAATCAAAAAGAATATCATAAATAATAACATTAAACATGACAATTACAAACAAACATTATTCAACAATCAACAAATATATCATCAAATGAAAACAATTAGAAATCAAAACCATCAAATAAAAAGTTATGAAATCAACAAAGTATCACTAAGCTGTTTTGATAATAAAAGATATATACTAGAAGATGGAATTAAAAGTTAAGCATACGGTCATTAAACTATTTTATCAGGTGTTGGTATTCATTAATTTGAAGAAGATATCAATTTATTTTAAACAATACATCTAATTTTAATTTCACTATGGCTTGAAACTTATTATAATATATGCAAATGAGATCACTGTGTGATAGCGCAAACTGATCTTACCCTATTTTATTATTGAATTGCGCTGTGATTTTTATTGCGAAATTTGATAACATTCTATTGATTTTGTGTTATAAAACAAATTGGGATGAAACCGCCAATTACTATACTACTTTCATGCATTACCATAGTAAACCTCACCGGAGATCTTGGTTGCATGATTGTGGCATAATGTTTCAGAAAAAAATAGATTCACTTTGCGATACAACAACAAGAACAACATTACTGTATTTGCATAGACATTTCAAAATGAAACTTTACATTTAAAAGGAAAGATTAACATTAGAGTGCTGGTCACATATATGTGGTATTCTTAGGGGCTGCTTGAAAAAAAAGGTGGCCATTTTACGTTACAATAACAATTCTACGTCAGATAGGAATTTTAAATCTAATAGAATATACTTGAACTAATAAAATAATAATGTAATAAAAGAAAAAAAAACTATAAACTAAGAGGGATTGCTGTTTTAACTTCATTCTAAGGGAGGGTTTAGGTAGGCATTTAATTGATTCGTCTATTCTATTTCAAAATCTTTCACTAAAAAGACCGTAATTTGGGCGAGTTGAATGGTAGAGTGAAGACTATTTTGGGGGCAAGGCGTGTGTTATACTGATGTTGGCTCCTGACGAGGACAAAAGAAATCATTAAATTGATTTAGGAGGATTGCATTATGAAACTGATGCAACAATAATTCGAGTAAGCAAAGTTTTTTGAACAGGGGAGTGGTGTGTTCCTGAAATTCATAACTCCATTTGCCCTCTTTTTTAAAGTTATATGTGGGATGATATTTAACACAGAAGTATTACCCCAGGCTACTAAACCATAAGTTAGAAATGGGTAATAATTGATTAGTATATTTTAAACTTGATGTTAGCGTTAAAGCATTTTTGTTTTCTTCCAACAACTTTTCTTGAAATAGTTATCTACTAAGAATAACAAAATCAAATCTACTTAGGTCAAATTATTACTTACAGAGTTTGAAGCAACGGTAAGTTACAGAACGTGCCACTGTGGAGCAATAAGACTCGGTTGTTGTACAAGGATCTAACAAAAGGTTGTAATACAAATTTTAACACTCTTTTAAGAAAAACATATTAAGTTCAAATCCCCTAAAACATTAATTTAATACCTACAGAATATATAGCGATGGTAAATTATAATGTAAATAAATTAATGTTTTTCTAAAAAAAAAAAAAATCACTTTGAAATTCGTGCGTACTGGTTTTTATATAATAAAAATGACAAAATCAAAACTCTCAAAACAAAGTTAATACTTACAGGGTTTGAAGCGATTTTAGGTTACAGAACGAACCTCTTTGAATTGATGAGATGTGGTTGTTGTACAAGGATCTAAAAAAACGTTGTACAAAAAATAATTACAAATATGTTTTGATTGCGTTGGAGCTCATGCCTTGTGCTTTTCATATACTAAAAACGACCCCGCAGACATGTTTCATAACCGCTACTTCTTTACATCCTAACGCTTCTTTGATCGATATTGATATTGCATTTAGAATTCCTTCAAGAAAGGAAGATTCGAAATTCCCGCCAGTAGCAGTTATATGCAAATTTACTAGAAGAATCGCAAAGGATTCTGCTATTCAAATGTGAAAATATGTAAATAACTTAGACTCTAGATCTGCTTGCACAGGATTGTGCTTCTCTGGAATAATTTGAATTTATGACCATTCAACTCCCAAGACTCAACAATTATTTAATAAACCCAAATCTTTCCAGAAACACAATTACAGATTTTGCTGGACCAAAATATCAAATGTGTTCCTGAATGAAGGTGATTTCCGTCTCAAGATCGATTAAAGTTGTTGATGAAAGCTTTTAGTCAGGCTGACCTTTCAGCAACCGACACCGTCAACATAGTTCACTTCACTTTAGATTCCGTCCATCGACAACAGCTATAATTGTCGTGGCAGGGGAACAGGCCAATAAGAGTTGGTTTAAAAGGAAGAACAAGAACTTGCAGTCAGCAGTAGTAGATAAGTTTACTTTTATAAATGATTATTCTATATAATAGTATAATGATACTTTTAACATAACTTTATTTCGTGTTATAATATTGATCTTTATATTCATATTTATATTCATAATTAATTCTAGATTAATTATTTGAAAACAAACTTTGCTTACAGATGTTCCCATATTATGGGCAAAATCTCTTGACTATTCACGGTCAATTAAATAACCTGTTAACAGAGAATCTCCTACCTTCTAATAAAAAAAAGTCTAGATAAGCTACACAGCCACTATGACTTTGATTTATTCAAGCTTAACATCAAACAATGTATAAATATAAATTCGTGCAATTTTATTCCTTCAAGTTATTATTCGCCAAACAGTTTCAAAAATAAAATGATGGACAATAATAGTATTGCAAAATGTTCTGACTCGTTCCCCCTGTTACATACAAATATTAGAAGTTTGAACACAAATATAAAAATTGTGAAACTCATTTGTTAAATGAAGTCGAAATTGAGTTTGATGTAATTTCAGTCTCAGAAACAAAAAGAAAACATCTTTAGATTTAAATTAGAATCTTTCGAATTATGTTTTTAGTATATTTGACCACGCCTATCTCTTGTGGAGAACTTGGTATATATATATAAACAATAAATTGCATTATACCGTCTTGGAAAGAACGTCGAACGAATCATTCCAGTCTTTATGGATTGAAATACATTTTAGTAACAAAAGAAATTCTATTTGTGGAGTTGCGTATATACAACATAAACCTGCAAATGATTTCTTATCATACATCGAAAGTGTATTAGAAAAATATAGCATGACAAAAAAATATTTATATCCTTGTAGTTTTCAATATTGACATACTCAAACATGAAACTTGCACATTTAGCGAAAATGTTCTTCTCTCACTTCAAATTTAGCTGGTACCTTTTCCCGACAATAGGCAAAACCTAAAATAATTCTGCACTTATAGATAATATTATAATTAATAATCCTACCCTCGGGATTTGTAGTGGTTATATGGTTACCGATATTACAGACCATTTCTCTCAGTTTAACATCATATCTTCCGGTAAAGAAATCGCTAAATCTAGCAATAAAAAAAGTAAGACATTTCTCTTGTTGTTATCAACCAGACTTTGTGAAAAAAACTTCTAATGCCGATCTCGAAGCTAAGCATGTTTTGCAGAACCTACCAATGCTGACAATATTTTTTCGTCTTTGCATCGAATAATCAACAACATATTAAGTAAAGACGCACCACTCAAAGTTCTAAATAATCAAAATTTTAGGAAAAAAAACAAACCTATATGGATAACCGGCTTGGTATTCGTGAATCTATAAAGATTAAAAATCTTTTTTTTCTAGTTATAAAGAAAGATACAATTACTACAGAAATAGAATCGTTATACTTGTTCGTATAAGTAAAAGAAATTATTATGAATATAATTTCAGTATTGAAAATCAAAATACCTTAAAAAACATGACACGCTATTATTCTTTTATTTAATCTTCGAACTTTTGTTTTGTAATATCATACTTCTGTGACAAATTCTCTAAGTTTCAATAATCATCCTTTTAATTTTTTGAGGTCACTGCCGTCTTATAAGACGGAGTGTACCATTTTGTTGTCGGGTCTGTAAGCAAGAGTGCAAAAGTGCAAGTATGAGTGTTACACGACCAATAATGCGTTTCGGCAATTTACACACGCATGCGTATTGGGTCAGCCGATAGACTCTGGTATCATTTTGTTCTGTTTTGAGAGATACCATTACGAAAAGTTACAAAATCATCACTATTTCTGAACGTATGTTGCTGAAAATGGTAAGTTATCTTGCCTTTAGGGTCCTTTACAAAATATATTTGTCTTGTATTTTTTTTTAAATATTTTTAGAGAAATCGATTTCAGTGAGAGCCCCGCTTTGATAAGTCTTTAGGCTGAATCGTCATTACGAAACGTTACAAAATCTTATATTTAATTTCTTTGCCATTTCTCCACGGATGTTGCTCAAAACTTTAAATTATTTTATTCTTAGGATACTCTGGCTCATAGATATGTCTTGAATAGTTTTTCTTTGTTATTTTTAGAAAAAAACAACCTCGGTAACTTTTGTTTACTACATGGCTGCTCGAGTACTTTTGGAAAAAATTTTATGAAAACTACGTACATTTCTTTGCTTTTCTCTTTAAGACTTTAGTGAATTTATACGCTTACTAAAGAACTTAATGCTTTGCTTTGCGAGGAGACTAAACGGGCTGCCAAAGTTTGATTATTAAGCCAAAACAAAACAAATTGCCCTTCGATAACATTGTTTCTTTAATTAGCCCCAGATATCACTATCGATATCCTCCTGGAAAAAATAAAGAAAAATTTATTGGATACTGGACATAGCTTCATATGAAAATTGCAAACTACTCATTCCCATGTCTAACATACCGTAAAAGGTGCTTCCAATATTGACTGACAATTTTAGGAATTTTACCAAAGAAGGCGGCAGCAAAAAAGGAAGCCGGCAGGGACGAGAAACATCTAGTTTTCTTTTTACTTCTTCAAAGAAACTGTAATAGTTCTGAAAATTGGAGTGACCACATATGGTCTTTGAGCGTCTTTTATTCAGCATTGTGTTCTTTTTTATCAAACTTATTTTTTAACTTATATTCACGTATTGACCTTTTTTGTAATTAGTTGTACGCTTTTTAGTCTGCCTCAACTAGCTTTATAGCTATATGCAAGTTAAACTGATTTTGTGCATTGAATGTATATTGATATTCAATTTTCGTTCACTGTCTAACATACGCACGCGTCATTGGCAAAGATTGATCACGCGAGTTCCCGTTACCTAGCGACATCAAAGTGACAAAGTGCGTTATTACAATAACGCCTAAAAACTGGGCATGGTTCTTCAGCTTCAACTGAATAATACCAAATCTGAGGCAAATGTGAAACAACAAATGGCTTGGCCCAGCCTATATAAAAATATATATCAATGTGTGTTATTCAGTAGCAGTTGCTAGCCCACTATACTAATCATGAAACTGCTACGTTGCCAGCGTGGTGGTCCCTGATAGTGTAGTGGTTAGCACGCCCGACTAGTGATCAGGGAGACGTGGGTTCGAGTCCCGCTCGGGGCATATATACCAATTTTTTATGGCAATTGTTTTTTCTTTCTACTGCTACTGAACAACACACATTGATATATGCTGTCAATTATTTTTTTAATTGTTTGAACTGAATTTTTGAAAGTTTTATTTGGCGTTGTTGGAGAAGTTTTGGTGTAATTCATGAATGCCTTTTTGGAAAGAAAGTCATTGAAAGTCTATGATAAATATCAATTTATTCATGTTTGTTAGTATTCAGTAAAATAAAGATTCTTGGTTGTTGAATGTTCTTGTTTTCATTTGTTTTTCTTTAGTTCATTGTTTTCTCATTCAAACCGGTTGAGCGGGAAGCCATTGTAAGTCTATCGCCAGCAGTGAACTCAAATTGAATATTAAATGCGTTAGAGACTGTAAGTTAGTGTTTTGATATATTCTTTTCTTAATTACTGTACAATAACTTGGGGAAATATCTACCCAACTACTTTACAACCTTTGACTCTTCTCCAGAAAAGAGCGATAAGAATTATTTTTTTCAGATTTCAGGACACAAACAACTTCTCGTTTTTACCAATTGAAGCTACTCAAACTTTCAGACCTGATTTAACTAAAAAATGCCCTTTTCATGTACGAATACATTAACGGAACTCTTCTAGCTGCTTTCAGTCACTTATTCTTACCTTAAAGCAGTGTCCATCAGTACAATACAAGACTGGCAAAAAAGAAATCGCTTTATTTACCAAAAATAAGAACCAACTCCGGTAAATTTAATATTCGTTTCCATGGTGTAAAAGTTTGGAATTCAATTCCTGACAACCTGAAAGATAAACTGTTCTCAACTTTCAAGAGACATATTACTGAGTCTCTCCTTGATAAATATTCAACACAAAAATAAATAAATATTCATAATATTTGAATATTTATAATGCAATTTATATCAATTTAATTGCAGCTTTGAAGTTATATCTCTTCTTCCTGACACATTTATAAGTTTCGTTTTTTATATTGTTTTTTTGTCACGTATTGTGTTGTGCTGATGGACCCTGCAAATAGTGTACACTGTCTGGCCCCGCCACTTGGCTCGATTAGTCCTTAGTCTATTTTCTAAGTGATGTATGCCCACCAATCTTTAATACTTTAAATTTTGTATTTTTACGCTGTACGCAATAAAGAGTACTCAATAGTAATGATAATCAGTAATCAATAAACTCTCAGATTTTTTATTTCCTATTGAAACAAAGTTTTCCTATAAGAAATATAGGAATCGGACCAATGGTATGTTTTTCCTCGTACACCATAATGATAGAGTTTTTTCAGAAGAATTCTGTGATCAACAGTGTCAAGGGGCTTAGAAAATCAAGAAAGATTCCACAGGAGTATTGGCCCTCCACTATTGCTCTCTGTATTTTATTAGTAATCGGTAGAGCAGCATGCATTGTAGAGTGATGCTCTCTAAAACCAAATTGTTTTTCATTTAATAAATTGTGTTTTTGAAAAAAGGAAATCAGTCTCTTATATATTAGCTTTTCAAGTATCTTATCGAAAATAGAAAGAAAAGAAATCGGCCTATAATTATTCATAGAAGTAACTGAACCCTTTTTGTGAATAGGAAAAACATTGGCTAGTTTAAAATGGTCTGGGACACAGCCACTACTGAAAGAACAATTATATACAATTTCTAATGGTTTAAAAATACACGATTTAACTGAGCAGTTTTAAAAGACAGACTAAGATACTAAAAGGACCAGTTGCCTTTGATGCATTAATATCAGAGATTTCATCCTCTATCTCAGAGGATGTCACATTTAGTGTAGTCTGCTGTTTAATCCCAGACCATATATTTTTCATATTTCTGCTGTTACTGTTAGCATTAAAGTAGTTCTGATATAATTTTTTTTTTTAATTCTTAGAAGAGAGCTTATTCTATTTCGATAAAACTTGTATTTTGTATGATTATAAGCATTTCTGGTTACTAGGACTAGGTATTTTTTGTACAATTTATATTTGATTCTAATTCATGTTTTCAGGCTTTAACAATCGACACTTAACATTACAAAGTTTCAAATGAACTCTTTTTTAGATATAAAATTCGAACTGCATAGATCTTGTGCTTGTTACAATTGGTCAAAAGCGATTCTATTCTCATTTGTATTCAAATTTAGTTCGTTTTGCTTTATGAACTAGCTATGTGGTAAACCGTGCGCTTGAATAACAAGCGAAGTCCGTTTCTAAAAATGCAAAGTATAGACTAGAGAAAGTGTCTGTACAGCTTATCCAATTTTTTTACATTCTTTAATTACAATTAGTAATGAATACAGGTTTGTTTAAAAGCTCGTTTCAATATTTTCAATACAAGACTCTATGTTCAAGATCAAATTTATTTTAATCGGTTTTTTTAATGTTAACTACTCAGTCTTACTGCTGTAAAATTTATGTATAAATAAAAAGTTAAAAATCAATAACCTGAAACTGATGCGGTAATCAAAATGACAAGAAGTTTGTTAAACAAGCTCATCGAAAACGCTTTGTTTCATCATTCATTGTGTATTCTCTAGTAACATTTAAACAACAAACGGACACATGACGGAACATGTCTAAACATTTCATCTCAGCTTGTTTTAAAGCAGGAAACAAACAACTTTTAGCAAAAGCCAACGCCACTAAGTTTATTGGATCATATATTAACGAGTACCTAACCTGGAAAGATCGTGTCAGCTATTCAGTTATGTAAGCAAATTTCTAAATCAATTAAAATGTCGTTCAGGTCCCGTTTTTATACATTTTCAAGAATTAAACCGACTTTGTACTACACAATAATTTCTCCTTACATAACTTATTGTAACTCCGCATGGTCATGGTTGTCTACAAATGTAACCACCTTAAACAGAATTAACATATATTACTTTCAAAAACTGGATGTGCGAGCTATCACCAATTCAGACTGCTCATTCAGTTTTTCAAATTCAGAATTTTAGATTATTTTCAAATCAACACGTTTCATATAGCTAGATTTATGTACTATAATCGTGGTCTGTCGCCTCCATTGTTTTCCAAATTGTTTACTATAAATAGTCAAACTCATAGCTATAGCACTAGAAAAGCCAACAATTATCACATATATATCTGCCAAAGAAACCTAAAAAAATTCACAATTCTTTATCAAGTTTCCAAAGTGGAGCTCTCTTCCTACTAGAATCACCTCTCTGTCGAGTTTTTCCAACTTTAAAAAAATTGCTAAAGTTTTTTACTAAAATAATCATTGCATAAATGTAAATGGTTATTTCGCTTACACGAAGCGACTATTAGTTCTATTTTAACACAAAATGATGTATGAGGTGGCCTTAATTATATAGCCTGGTGGTTTCCTGAGGTCACTTGCCGTACCTTGTAATCATGTAAAGTATATATTTAATATCAATAAAAAGGCGATATAAAAGATGTATGTGTGTAAGCCACCATGTCTGATGAAAACTGAAAAGTTTAAAACTTTAATTTTTAATACTCAAGACCCCAAATGCTGGCTAGCTGAGAAACGATCAACGCAACATCTATACGGAATAAATAATAAACAAATAAATACTTAAATATTTAACGCCAATTTCAAATGAAGTGGTTGTCCATTCTTCCTAGTCAGACGCTAATGTTTAATCGTTCGACGGCTCAGATCTTGGCGTGAAAGTCTAATATGCAGAGGGAGGAAAATCGGAGTACCCGAAGAAAAACCCTCGTAGTCAGATTGAGATCGACAAATCTCAGCCCACATGCCGAGCCCAGGAATCGAACCCAACTCGTAGGATGAGAGGCACGAATGAGTGACTGCTATGCCTACCTGACTCTCTGCATACAATCATCATTCCTATTTTTGTAGCAATGCATGCAGAATTCTACTGTGAGTCCGTTATATGTCTATCCATTTTTCTGTTTCTCAAACTGCTTTTCTTAACCTTGGCAACAGGAGCAGCAGTAATAATCGGTGTCGAGCCACCCACTCCTACTGTTGGCTGCGTTTTTTAAAAATCAGAACTTGCCTAAAGTAACGCCATTTTTCGCTACATGATATTTTAGCGGTTATTCAGAGTAAATTCCCCTCTCTCTTCTGGGTTCTTTCAGAAGGTAGTCTCGACCCACCATTCTAGCTTTATGATGCCAGTATGGGAGTTCTGCAGCTGAACATGGGTCGAGAAATCACTTATATACCTAATAAGTACCGAAGTCTAGCTTTCGTGACAGTTTGCCTGAAGAAATTGCATTGAAATTAGCTACTGAATACAAAAGCTTGAGCCCCGGGTGAAATAAAACAGCAGTATCTCGCGTAAAAAATGTTGTGTTGAAATGAATAAAATCTATTTATCATATAATTATCCATAAAATACTTATATTTCTCCCTTTAGAAAACTTGGTTATTTTCACTAGTGAAAATAACACGTTACCATGGTTACACCTTGAGTGTACTTCGCGGCAGCTTTGCGATTCATTAACATGGCTGCAAAGTATTTTACGGATAATTATATGATAAACAGAATATTACATGGTCGCTTGGAGATACAGATTTTATCTTCTCGTGTTGAAAATATTTTTTCAACACTCGATGATAAAATCCGTATCTCTGCGCTCCTAGGTAATATCTTGTATTTCCTGTTAAAATACATAAAAAGTTATTCACAACGCTACATTAGTTTACGCCAAAACTATAATCTCATTCAAGCACCTTAAATTCATGGACTACACAAAATTACTTCAAACTATTTCAACCAATATTGTGTGCCAATTCTCACACATCCTTCTTTTACAAAAATCGGTATGTTTTTTTCCAAACGGAGGCTCATTTTTCTAAATTTTTGGTGTTTTCAGCCTGGAATTATTCTTAATTCTGTTCAAATCTATTAAAGAATCACCGTAACTAATAGAAACTATCAATGCTTTGCAAAACCGTCGATGCACCTAGTGTTTTATAATGATGTGAAACAACGTGAGATTTTATGTGTTTATATTGTTAAGTTTCTACGTAGAGCATTTGCACAGATGTTCTGTGCTTCAACTTGGAAATTGTTCTTAAAAATTTTAATGGATCTTAACTTTTGACCAATTTTTGCTTGGTTTCTTGTTGAAAAACAAAGTGTTCTTGATATTCTAAAATACGTAGTTTTACGTTTTATTTCCGCCTGGTAGCGTCCCTTTTTTCACTCACTTCCAGTCATTTCCGCTTTTTTTTGTTAGGGCTATTTCCAATCTTCTTTTTACCGCGACCCTTCAAGAAACGTCAAAGTTTCAAGTCAAAATCAAATGTCCGAAGTAGACTTTTAATACTTACAAAGCTTGAAGCAACGGTAAGTTACTAAATGTGCCACCCTGGAGCGATGATATTCGGTTGTTGTGCATGGATCTAAAATAAGGTTGTAGAACAAATAAATATTTTTCCAAAACCAAGTAGACAAAACTAAACCCCCTAAAGACAAACTAATACTTACAGGTATAAAAGCGATGGTAAGTTACAGAACGTGCCACTCTGGATGGATGAGATTCGGTTGTTGTGCAAAGATCTAACAAAATGTTGTTTAAAAAAATTATCAATACATAAAATTTTATTTCTTGGTAATTTATGCACTCTGCTTTTAATAAAACTGACTAAATCAAATATCTTAAAGTAAATTTAATACTTACAGCTCTTCAAGCAACGGTAACTTACAGAACGCGCCACTCTGGATCGATGAGATTCGGTTGTAGGACAAGAATCTAAGGAAAGGACATACAAAAATTTAAATAAATTTTTAAAAACTTATGAAGATACTTCATTTTCACAATGATCGGCAAAACTTTGGATAACTTCAAATTTTTCATCAACAGTAGTGTTAGACGTCATGTGAGTTTTACTGCTCGCTATTTTACAAATCGGGATTAGTTAGCACAGTAAATTATCATATCAACATACAACAAATTTACATCAACTTATGAAAGTATGTTATTGCTAGTTTGCTAGCTTCAAGTACCAGTTGGACTCTATAGCAGTAAGTGATCATGAAAAAAGTTAGTTAATACTTACAGAGTTTGAATCAAAAGTAAGTTAAAGAAAGTTCTATTCTGGATCGACGAAATCTGGTTGTTTGATAGGTCACTAAAAACGTCGAAATAATATAATATGAAAAGATCTTTGATTTTCTATTTGAGCTGAAAGTTTAGCTTTAACTAAGTTAAGAAATGGTGCAACATATTGATTTCTTTCGGTGAACCTTTAAATGGTACATTTTTTATTCTATTCGTTGGAATAAAAAATGAATTTTTGTTAAACTCTTTAATCAAATAAAAGTTTGAATTTTTCATCTTAATTCTCCCTTCTTGAAGCCCCTGCACATATAGCGTCATATCCCCGCCAAAATTTCTTTTTTTTTTTGTGAAACGTTCAAGTTTTAAATTCGACATGTGAGTTTTTCATTTGACATACGAATTTGACATCTGAATTTTGTTTACTGCGCATACACAGGTAGACAATAAGACCTAAAAAATATTTTGTTAATCTTGTCGATATGCAATTGCTAACCAATAAGTGATCTGTGATGCCGAGGAAAGTCTGTCAGGCATTTAATCTCGACTAATCTCAAAGGGTTCACGTGCGTTAGACTGATTTCCGACAAAGTCTAGTCCGTACGTGTTTTCTATAAATCAATGGAAAACATAGATTTCTTGTTGCAGCTTAAACTGTTCCTATTTCTGTGATTGCAACAATATGCACCAAAACAAAGCAGTAGAGTTTCCTCAAAAGAAACCGTCAAAACCTCTGCTTACTACAGCCTTGTACGACCTACACTAGAATATGCTTGTGTAGCCTGGCACCCCTACACTAAGGAAAACATCAATAAGCTAGAAATGGTGCAACGAAGGGCAGCACGGTTTGTACTTGGCCGATTC
>JAOBRB020040750.1:0-15404 GCA_027575285.2 Zoanthus pulchellus | reverse complement strand
AAAGACGAGTTTTTGTTTTCACCTTGTATTTTTTAAACATTGCAAACTACAATATAGTTACTGGTCCTTTGACTAGTAACTCTAAGTTTCTACTAGTCCAGAGGCATTTTGCACTAGTCCAGGACTAGTGGATTACTGCTAAGGTCGAGCACTGACTGTTTCGTCTGACAAGATTTTTTTAAAAAAAATCATTACTGACAGTGAAAATCGATTTACAAACTTTCATTTAATTAAGTCCTCGACACAACAAAGCGAACGTCTCAGCCCCTTTAAAGTTACAATCAAGAAAAGACCTTAATTTAAAAAAACCCTTCATATAGCGAACAAATTTCTCGGTCCCTTGGCAGTTCGTTAAATCAAGGGGTACTGGGACCTACTATTGTTTATTGATACAAACCTCTACCCAGACCCAATGATATACGGGATGAACTGTAACTAGGCCTTTAATATGGAAATTATCCCAATCAAGCAAAGGGTGGGCCAATTACTGAATTAGCCTTTAGGTTCTGAAGATATATTGTAAGATATGTATTCAGGGATCGAAATAGCTGTCAGATATTGGGCAATGCCAATAGATATGAGGAATTATAACAATTGCTGTGGTACAGAGCATGTTAAATATTTTTGATTTTTGATGCTGGTGTGACAGCATTTTTTTCGGACAATGGAATTTGATTTTTAGCATACTCATTGAGCATCTTGGTCAAAGACCCATTCATGAAGTAAATATGTTAGCAGAATTTCCAGTTGCATGTTCACAATTATATATAATAATAAATCAGTTTTCACAAATTCTTGACAGTTTTTAAAAAAGTATGTATTAATTCAATTTAATTTTTAAAGGTTTTCTCTAAATTAGTATTGCAGACGTGGCTGGTGCAGTTGGTAAGATCTCTGCTTTCCAACCACAAGGCCCCCAGTCCAATCGTAGGAGTTTGCCGAGATTTGAATATTTGTGTGACCTTCTTTTCTACCTAAGCCAACTCAGCTTTCCATCCTTCCAGGGTAGGAAAATGAGTACCAGCGTCTGCTGGGAGCTAAACTGCAATGGAATAGTGTCCCATCCAGGGTGAATCAGACTCTCATCCGTTTAACACTACAGAAACCGGAGAAAAGTACCTGCTCCTCTAGGCTCATAAAAGTATTTAGCTTTTAGCTCTAAATTATTCCTGACATTGTCTATAAAGAATTTAAAAATGTCTGGCAGTTTTTGTGTTGGACATCTTGAAATCTATCATCAAAAATGTAATGGGGCCTGCTATTGTTTTATTGTATAAACTAAACCTTACCCTGTCCCTAACTTTACTAGTTTAATTATGCTAAGAAACTGCATGCATAGATAACTAGGCCCCAATACAGAAATTATGCCAGAATAGTTTTGACCCTGTATAATTCAAACATATATTACAATGTAACTGTATATAGTATCATCATGGTGTGAGAGTCAGTGACCCTTTGTAAGAGGGGAAATATTGACTTAAATAAATGATGAACTAGACCAAAGTTGTTGTTTGCCCTGTCTTTCAGACAAAGTCAAGTGGAGTTACGTGAACAGATTGATAAACTTGCTGAAGGTGAGGCCTGTTTGTTGTTTTCGAAGAATGCAATTAAATGCTTGTCGTCTTTTATGATAAAATATACTGCCAACACCTAACAGGAAATTACCTGACTGTCTAAATATTAATCAAGTATTGCAAATGTTCATTAGCACCTTTTATTTCTGTTACTCGTCAAGCATCTGATTGTGTGTGACTCTTTTGCATCTTGCATAGACTGTATGTCATACTATTAAGGCTGCATCACAAACCACTTTATAGATAGACAATAAGAACATTTTAATAAACATATTATTATTGCAATAGTAAATATAATAAACAAAGTTAATTACTATTGTTAAGTTTGTCATTGTATGTCTTAAAATTTCTGTTTATTATCTTCTAATTCAAAAACAGGAAAATGGATGCTTAATCATTTTATTTGGTGCTTGACAAATTATTATAATTTGTCAATATCAAAGTGAGAACAAATTTATTATGAAGTTGATGCATTTATATTATATAATTGTATATTTAAATGATTTATAGTTTATTAATAAGCAGATTGACAAGGATATAGAGTCCAAATAATTTTAAAAAATTATGAAGCAGAACATAATGCCATCTGAACAATGGTTCAGATGGCAAAGGCGAATGGAGTGAGATGGTTTGGGCATGTGTTAAGGAGGGATGATGGCCATGTTTTGAAGAAGGCATTGGGGTTTGAAGTGAAGGGAAAGAGGAAGCGAAGTCAACTAAGGAAGACATGGAGATCACAGGTGGAGAAGGAGAGTAGGGGTGTTGGTTTGAAGAGGGAGGATGCAGTGAATCAAGCGAGATGGAGAGTGGGGGTGGGAGAGATTGCTGGTAGAGTGGGGTAAATCCGGCCACCCTCATTTATGGGGATAAAACCGGATCAAAACTGGATTCATGAGGATTCATGATATGAAGCACTGTTGCTAAAACTGACTTTTTGACAACATGAAGTTGTTGAACTTTATCATTCTCAGTTTGTTTGACTATCATTGTTTTTTTGTTTGTTTTAACTTTTTGTTTTACTTTGAAAGTATATTTATTTGCTTCCATTCTGATTTGCCATTTTAAACTCTAAGACCTTCACAGGTTATCAGAACTTCAGGAATTACCAATTGATCTCGATCCTTATGTCAAAAAGTTAATGAACTCAAGAAGAAGAATCATGCTTATTAATAATATTCTACAGAATGCACAGGTTGGTTGCTTGCCAGTCAGAAACTGATTTCAAATTATTACTGTCAGCTACAATTCCTCTGGTTGATTTAATTCATTTTTCATTATTTGTAAAACAATTTGCATTAATAAGAACTTTTAGATCAGAATATTTTATGATAATGCAAGATTTTTAGCACACATGTAATTTAAGCAGACTCATTGTTGAGAAGACAAGATTTCAAGTAAAAATATTTCTCTGAACATCAAGTTTACTGGAAAAAGCATATGGGTAATAAATACCTTTTACTCACATTCAGATATAGAGGTCTGTAAATATTCTGAGGAACTACCATTGATAGCAATAGACACAGACAGTGTAAATCTATTACTAGCAGTAATCAAAAGTTAGGCTGTAGGGGTTTGACCTTTACTTTGCTGAAGAGACACAAAATAACCCTTTTCCTTTGCCTGTTCCAGATCCCACTTTCGCTTAATTTTTTGGGGGGTTTTAAAGTGAAATTAGTTCCTGTGTGTTGATTTTTTTTCTCACTGATGTGCTTTTTACAGTAATTCTGAGTGATGGAATCAACAGCTGTAGCATTGCATTTTTTATTGTTGTAGAAAACAATTATAAACTAAGGTTTTGATAATTCAGTACTGACAATAAAACTTTTTATTAGTACAAAATTTTTTCTGACTTGTAGTAAGACTAAATTTCACACAAGGTCAATATCATTAATATTACTTAATATGCCTTCTGGCTCTTAAAGCCTTTTCCTAGAAAAATGTTAACTTATTATTTTTATTTTTAAAATAGTTCATTGATTATTAAATGGACATTAATCAATTACAAGCTTAAGTAAAAATAAATGTCATTCCTTATGATAAATCTATGTTTTACTTTGCAAGTTACTGAAAAGGTGCCTTGCCAGCATTTTAGAAGGGTAAGGGTGGGGTGGGGAAGGTGTTGGATGATAAGGGTGGGGGAGGTGTTGGATGGGTTCCAAATCACCAAAGCTGTTTGGTAAATAATAAGTATTGCAGTGATGTCTCTATAAAGCTTGACCCAGTGAAAGATAAAGGCATGTGAGATGGGGATTTTGATCCCTGGAACCCATTCCTCTGACTACCTTCCTGTTGAACCATGTGTATGTGCAAGAAGATGAATAATTATTCTTTGAGAATGTAATTACAGTAGACAAATTAAAGTAATTTAGTGATGGCATTTCAGTTTTGCGGACGTGATTGGTGCAGTTGGTAAGATCTTGGCTTTCCGACCACAAGGTCCCCAGCTCGATCCCAGCACTTTGCCAAGATTTGAATATTTGTGTGACCTTCTTTTCTGCCTAAGCCAACTCAGTTTTCCATTGTTCCAGGGTAGGTAAATGAGTACCAGCGTCTGCTGGGAGCTAACCTGTGATAGATTAGTGTCCCATCCAGGGGGAGTCAGAGACTCTCATCTGCTTAACACTACAGAAATCAAAAGATAAGCACCGGCTCCATGGGCCACTAGGCTCGTAAAAGGGTTTAGCTATAGCTATATTTCAGTTTTGCAACAATAGCACTCTAAATGAAAACCAGTTTATTCAGAGTAATTGTAAGCCTTCTATTAATTAACAGCACCAAATTACCTCTGAGTCGCATTAACATGCTTTTTATTCCATATAGGAGCGACTTGGAAAACTCCATCATAATGTTACCAGAGAAACAGCAAGACGAAAGTCACTTTTAGAGCCTCACAAGTCATGACAGTTCAAATACAATTTATACATTACTAATTAAGCAAAACAAAAATAATTATTGTTGGGTATAAGATAACCAATTTTCGTTAAATAATTCTATGTAATACAGACTTGTAAGTTGTGTAAGGGACTGATCAATTTTTCATGCGCTTGCCTTTTGTATCTTGTTGTGCTAACTTACATGTTACGAATTTCTTATCACGTTTTTCTTTAATTGCATTCGACGTTAGGAGAACGCAATCATAATCTTGTGCAGAGGGAAAAAATCTCGATTTTGTGGTTGATCCAAATCGACGCCATTTTAGATTTCTCCTAGGGGATCTGAGTTTCATTCCTGAGCAGGCGGAAAAAATCTCGATTTTGTGGTTGATCCAAATCGACGCCATCTTGGATTTTTCCGAGAGGGTCTGGGTGTGGGTCGTTCCCCTATAATTACACAATAGTTTATTATTTGACTTCTTGTTTGTGTTAACTGTTTTTACACAGGACTAAGTTTAATCCCTCTACCACAGCGCGAGAAAAATTGCCATCCTATCCAACCTTTAAACTATCGAACACACTTCACTAATCTATGATTACTTCTAGTATATTATGTATTACCTGTAACAATTAGTAAAAAGAAGAACCTCGATTAAGATTAAAAGCAGATTGTTGTATCTGGGAAAAACACTAGCTATAAGCTTTATTGCGTTCGACGAAGGAGAATGCATCCTAATCAGGTGTGTTTTCGGGATGTCCCGCGGGATTCGGAAATGATATCTGAGCCGTTTTGAGCTTTTGGCAGCCATCTTGGGACGACACATTTGACCTCGATTTTATTTGGGCATGCGCTAAAACCAGTCCTGTGGATGCTACCACAGGCTACCCAAGCCGAAAAAAGTTCTAGGACTAGACTAAATCTACAGTGAAACGCATTTCACTAATCTATGATTATTGCTAGTCTAAATAAACTAATCGGTTTAAGGCCACTCTCTACCCTAGCAGTAATTTTTCGCTACTTTTAGTGACATTTCTGAGAATATCTTCGTCATTATTTGGAAATTCTAAAAAAATGATAATTACTTTTCAGATAGAGAAAAAAGAAGCCTCTTAAATATTTTCAGATTCTTCGGATGAGATTTGTGGGAGGAGATAGGTTTTGTTTGAGTTTGGGGGAATTTTAGTGAAGTTTACAAATTAACTGTGGAGTCAATATTTGATAGAAAACCGCCAAATTGTTGTTATCGCCGTAATCCTTCCGGTTGAAATTTCTTTTTTTACACAAAATTTCGACATATTTCAATTATGGCGTTCTGAGTTCACATTAAGGCCACTCTCTACCATAGCAGCAATTTTTCGAACCGTCTTCTATGGTTTGGCGGATAAAGCCCGAATCCTTCCAACTCAAATACTTTTCTCAAATCTTCCACTATCTACCAGAATTTAAGGTAAAGAGTGGCCTTAATAAGATCGATCGAGTATAAGGGATTATTATCTTTAAAAACGCAGTGGCTATTCGTACGGTAATGGTACGCGGAACTTGTTTTGGTCCATTCGTACGGACCTTCAAATATTTCGATATTTTAAGCAATTATTTAAGATATCAATTTTAAACTATTATAACTTTGTTTAAAAGTAGATAACAATTCTAATAAGCATCAAAGCTCGTGATTTTAAAACCTTATAGATTTAGTCGAGCATAGAGTTCATCAAGAGGAAACGCGTTTACAAACCTTTTCTAAACTCAAAGCGGCATAAATTCTGTGCCCTTACACTTACACCGCAATCTCTTTTGTTGGGAATGTGGTATCCATACACCTCCCCTCTTCCTCTTGGAAAGTTACTGTAAAATCCTGGGGATTAGTGGGGGAAGGAGAGTCTAAAGGTGAATATTTCCAAGGGGTGTTGGGGTGAGGAAAACTACAAATATCGCATTTACGACTTTTTGTATTTTATTGCAATCAAATGCAATTTGCACTGAACATTTCTGAGCGCACATTTCAGGATAATGATCTCTTTATTCATACGTTTTTATTACTTATAAAGGATCGGGCAGTGCTTAGGTTTGATGCTACTAGCGCGTTTTTAGAACCATATTATCTTATCTGAACGGGACTTGGCACTTGCACCAATGCTTCAAAGAGAAAATCTTTCTGATAAAACACTGTGTAGGGGGAACACAAACAACCGTTAAGCAAACTAATCAAAATTGTAATTCACCGAAGAGAAGGTAATCTGTAAAACATTGAGAATGTATTAAATCACCGGGCGTTGTAAAAACACGAAAAAACTTCAAGCAAAACGGACTCTAATCCCAACTCAAATAAATCGAACTGGCTATATGAGCGGTAGCCGCCCAAAAGTCTTCAATAGACTAAATGCGCGGTAGGTGTCAAATTTCTCCTTAATCGCGCAACAACTAAAACTTGCAAAGGTCAAAAATAAGACTATTCTGGGGTGTTACTTCGCGCAGAGGACGTGGAATTAAACAAGATTTGTGATTGGCCGAAGTAAAGTTAAGGTAGGCTTTATCTTATTTTTGATTGGCTCAAAAATCTACCCTCTGCACGAAGTAGAAACCCTATTCTGGCTTTCTTCACAATCGTTCAATCGATAAAAATTGCGTGTTTATGTCGGCGATGGTTCTCATTGGCAGACTTCGAAAAATAAAAAAATCAGTAAATGAGTGATAATTTTCCAGATAAGCAGCATGAAAATCAATGAAGACTGTGTTCAGAATCTAGAGTGATAGCATTGTTTGCTTGTTTTATGAAAGGTTTTCCTGGCAACTTTGTATTTTTGCGTACAGCTGAGCTCCCGCTCTTGAAATAGTCTTCGAAAAAACTAAATAAGTGGCAATTCACAGAGGCTACCAGTAGCCTTCACAGTTCACTCGTGCCGGCATTTTGACAAGATTGATGTTGTATATTGTTAATTGTATTAATCTACAAAATAGAGTAACTTTCCCTGAAAAAATTTGCAGATGTGGTTAAAATCGCACACCTTGGTTTACCGCGTGCGTTCAGGATGTGCGATTTTATTTTTATGTGTTGACAAAACTTTTAAAATGTTTCAGAATTAAATTTACTGGTTCAATAAACAATGATAACATTGTTTTGGGAAATTTAATATTCTATATTTGTAATGGATTTTCATTTCAACTTAACATTAAATATTTATATGAAATAATTTTATAAGTTTAATATATTTAAAAAGAAAATTTTAAACACAGCTTTAAGGTCTAAGTTTATACGTGTTTCTGCTAAAGTTTATTATTGAATGGTGTTATTTAAAGTATCTTTCTGAATGTTTAGTCAAAAACAACATCAAAAAATAAATTCTTACAAAGAAAATACTACATTTGACCTTTCGTAGATGTTTCTACCAAGATTTTTTACTCGATCTTTAACAAACCTTTTAACATGTCTAGCAAAGACATGCAAGTTTCCCCCACTCAAAGAACCGCTGTTATCGAAGGGCAAATTGTTTTGTTTTGGCTTAATAATCAAACTTTGGCAGTCCGTTTAGTTTCCTAACAAAGCAAAGCATTAAGTTCTGTATAAATTTACTGAAGTCATAAAGAGAAAAGCAAAGAAATGTAAGTAGCTTTAGTAAATAAAATTCTTTCCAAAAGTACTAAGCAGCCATGTTGTAAACAAAAGTCGCCGAGGTCGTTTTCTTCTAAACGTAACGAAAAAAACTATATTCAAGCCAGATTAATGAGCTAAAGTATTCCAAGAATAAAATAATTTAAAATTTTGAGCAACATCCGTGGAGAAATGGCAAAGAAAAAAAGATTTTGTAACGTTTCGTAAAGGCGACACAAAGCTGAAGACTTATCAAAGCGTGGCTATCACCGAAATCTATTTCTCTAATAATATTGAAGAAAAAAAATTCAAGGCAAATATATTTTGTAAAGGACCCTAAAGGCAAGATAACTTACCATTTTGAGCAACATTCGTTCAAAAATAGCGAAGAAACCAACGATTTTGTAACTTTTCGTAATGGTGTCTCTCAAAACAGAACAGATGAAATCAGAGCCTATCAGCTGGCCCAATACGCATGCGTATGTAAAAGATCAACTTCTCAAAAATAATAATAATAAAAAAAATGACACGGAGACGAATTCTTGATTCGTGGCCAACTGGTCGAGTAATAAAGTCTACGTATGGTCTGTTACAAGACAATCGACCTCTTATTCCTTACGTCATTGGAATCTTAGGATCTTACCTTACAACAGGAATGTTACCTTACAAACACTCAAGATTTTTTCCACAGTACGCACGGCTCAATAATGCTGCCGCCTCGCCAGCCTTGCGTCTTCGCCCGGCTGGGCTCGTTGGCAATAACATAGCACGTTGTTGGTTTCCTTTAATTATTTTGGCAACTCTAGCAAAGGAATGACATTTCAAAATGTAATATTGGTGTTCTTCTAACATAATTCGTCTAATCACTATATAAACTTTTCACTTGTAGCTGTACTCTATCATATTTCAACTGAATCAGTCACGTGACTTCCTACTGGTTTCCATCAATAATAAGTCGTGGTGAGAAAAACTTTTGACACCAAAGAGTTACAAACATTAAATAAAAAGAACTTGTGTTTGGTGAACTAGTTATTGTGAAGCAACTATCTTGACTAGTAATCAATAGAATTTACCCTGTTGCCACGGCGAGCACTTCAAAAATCAAAAATAGCTGCCGTCAGCTCAATTTTTAGACTTATTATAAAGTCTTAAACAAATTTCGAAGCAGTTCAAAACAAATAGAACATGAATTTTTAAAAAAAAGCTTCGAAATTTATAACAGTCCTTTTTTACAGGCAGAAGACCAATCTTAAAGCAAATGGAAAGTTTTTTGACTCTCTGAGATAGTATGGTCAACTATGACGTCACTTAAAAGTTGTCAAAAAATGTTTCAAAGAAGAGTTTGCAAAATG
Organism: Zoanthus pulchellus; assembly: GCA_027575285.2. Classification (NCBI taxonomy): domain Eukaryota; kingdom Metazoa; phylum Cnidaria; class Anthozoa; order Zoantharia; family Zoanthidae; genus Zoanthus; species Zoanthus pulchellus. Next base: position 6,018 of record JAOBRB020040750.1, on the reverse strand, counting down.
TTTTGGCACGTTTTTTATTTTCTAAAAACGAAAGGGGATCAAAATGACCTTGTTGGTTAAATTTTTTTAAGGCTTAGGCTCATACAGAATATTGCCATACTTCTTTTGTGCCTTTACTTTTGTAAAATATAACCATTTCAGTTGCGTTGATGAGGAATGCTTTCACCCCCTTTCCTCCTGGCTCTTGAAATATACAACTAGGTAAGGTGTAGGAACATGTTAACCCTTTTAGGGTTGTTTTTCTCCACCTTTCACATTGCCTTATTTAATTATTCCAATAAATGTATTTGAATTCGTGTGGTAATTAGATAAACTATTACACTGTTAAAACTGTTTATGAACTTACTAATTGAATTTGCTTGTTAAAAGGTTGTTCAGCCTCAATAGTTATTATAAAACAGTAAATCCTAAGTTAAAGTGCTATTTTTTATCTTATTTTGAAATTGAAGGCAAAGTTAGCATGCCGTTTTGAATGTGTTACATTATGAAAAACGATATCTTTTAAAATTAAATGTATCTAACTTGTTAGCTCTTGTGAGTAAAGAGAACTTAGAGTGGAAGTTTGCTGCTGGACCCTCACAAATCAAACCATTTTAACTTAACTGTGTTAACCTAACCTTTCTATCCACTGTCAAATTACGATTCTTTTGCGTCACACAGGAAATTATATTTCTCTAATTTGCACTTTTCTGTCAATTGTAAAACCTTGTTGTCCATTACAATAAAGTAAAATACATTTTGCTATTCTTCATTGCATTGTTGCACACATAACCTCAACAATCTATAGACATACTCAAAATCATAAATACTAAGTACCCGCTTACTTTTATAATGACAATTAATCATTATCACGATCAACAATACAAATATTATTTTTACTCAAATAGTCCAAGGAGAACAATTTTCACATAATATGTATTTGCTTGCAGCCAATGAGATACATTAAAAATTGGTAATGAATATACCATTTTTCTAGAGCTGGGTTGATATTTCTCGTAACTGATTAATCAATTTACATTTTTGTATTTCAGTGCTCAGTCAGTTAACATAAAAAGTAACTTTACGGGACAATAAACGGACGTGGTTGGCGCAGTTTGTAAGATCTTTGCTTTCCAACTACAAGGTCCCCAGTTCGACTCCAATATTTTGATGAGATTCGAATATTTGTGTGAACTTCTTTTCCGCCTAAGCCAACTCAGCTTTTCATTCTTCCGAGTGATTTGTAGTGTATTGTACCAGGTTGCCGTTGGAGGCTAATCCTCTCTCAGCATCACTGAATTTACTCGAGCCCGGATAACTGTAGCCTGTTTTGCGGTATCCTGCTATGTATATGTATACTTTATCAAGACTGTGATTTACACCACCATGGAAACAAAAGTCAGTATGAGGGTCAATACCAAACTCATTACACAATCTCCTGAAGGATGGTATGTCATGAAGTACACATGAAACCAGAGAATGACCTGACTTGATTTGGTAGGTGTAGTTCGCTATCGGTTTCATCTTGTATTCCATCTGGATCCTCAATCTTAATTATCTTTAAACAGCAGCCAAAAGCTAACACCACAGCCGGTTGTAGCACACCATACGGCGAGATTCAGCTGCTGGGGCCAATAGCTCATGTTGGGTGGTTTCAGCCATTTTCTAGCCTTTTATCATGGCAATGCGTTAGTCTTGTGTTAGTGAATATATCTCGAAACTCTATCTTAAACGAATTGGTGGTGGTGATACAAATCAAAGCTACGCGGATTGTCACCGAAGCTAATGGCCTAAACAGGTAGCTCCGGTTTGTTTTTCAGGGTCAGCCTCGGGGAAAACCCACAGGAATCCCCAACGCCTTCTTCATCTCCTTGGGAAAATAGATGCTTGGTCTGGAATTATCACCTTGAAAGACCTCGATCTCTCCTGCGCCATCCTTGGTTTTGTAAAAGACGTTTTGTGCCTTTTTACCGAACAGATTGGTCTGTGTTAATTGAGACAGGTCCGCATTGGAAAACCAATTTCGAAATTTTTTCCACATCTTTTATGATGGTGATTATTATGTTTTAAATCAATTATAATAATCAGGGTGTATGGTGCGGGGTTGCCGTCGGGTGGGCGTTGCTGTTGAGACTCCACAAGTATTGTGAAGCAACTTATGAGGGAACTACTTTTAACCGAATTAGTTTTTTCAACATCTCCCCACGAATCAGCCTTTCCATCTATTTTATATCTTCAGGCGCGATCTTTTGTTGCTCGGTTTTTGTCCCCTTCCTGATTGACCTCTTCACGTCCTGATACTTTTCAACCTCAGACTTTATCAGTAGAGACTCTTCATGACGTTTCTTATTGTTCGCGAGAGCCTTTGAGACGTTGTCCTTTATGGTGTTCAGCTTTTCTTGGCAGATAAAGTCGGTCTGTTCAAGCTTGCTTGTGTTTTTGGTAATTAGCTTTGCCCAAGAACCTGTTATGACACTAACCAGAGCGCAAACACCTTCTATAGCACCTACACTAACCGTCACAGGAAGACCGACACCGTTCAGTCCTGTACTCAAACAACCCGCACTTATAATGACCAATATAGTTCCGCTACCGGTGGAAATATTCAACAATATACTCGCTATAGATCCAGCTACTAACCCGGTTATTAGAGCTATGAAAAACCATCCGCCCCTGGACGGCTGTGATTCCTGATGGACCTCATCACGCTTCATTTCTCTTTCAAGAGCTTCTTTAGCCTTATTGATATATTCTGCAAGTCTCCTACCGGCTGCAGCTTTTTTCGGGTCTTTTTCATTTTTTACCCTCTGTAGAGGAAACCTTCGTCTTAACGATCTGATCAACATCCTCGGACATAATTATGCTTGATGTTTTGAGTCTCTTTAAGTAGTTTTGTTCAGGGTCTGCTTAGTTCGTGCTTATTTGTACTAATCAGGACCTTTCCATTATTATTAACATAACTTTGATTTTAAACAGGTAGGGACGATTCACATTGTGTATAGTTATACACGGTCGACTCAAGAGTGCTGGGTATTATGCTTAGTTGTGCTCAAAAACGTTTTTTAGTTGCCCGCTCAAGAGTGTTGTCAGACTTTGTGTTGTGTTAGGATTTTGCTGAGAATCTCCTGACTTAATGTGCTTAGTGACCTGGAAGAGAGTGCTAGCAAGTCCTATAAACTTACCTCTTCTCAATACCAAGAGATCTGCAAATGTGCTAGTTCACGTTTCACCAACTCGTCTTTTTGTAGATCTTTGGAGAGCTGTTGAGAATCGTGTATGGGTAATATGTATATGAGATGGCTTGGATGGTTATCTGAATAGCCGATTCTGCCAGACCGCCTGTGACCTGCTTCCTAGGGCAAGTTGATATGGAACATGATACCTCTCGACATTCTTCACTGAAAGCTTTTTGATATCCTCCAAACTCATATTTACACCAAGGTACTCCTTGGTGGTGCCTAATGACGCGAGAATAGCAAGAGGTTCTCGCTTGACATCTACATTATCATTTACAGGGGAAGAACCTGGGAATGGAACTCATTTCTCAACGTAATCATTGACGACCGATATCGTGTCGACCGACTACACGCCTAACTCCCTACAAGACTGTGAATCTCAAAAAAGTTGTTACATGATGAGGTGAAACTGCCTGCCGGTGTTCAGGTAAGATATCTACTCGCTCCTGCAGAAGAAGAGGGATGTGATAGGCGGCGTTCTCCAAACCCCATCTGGTCTACGAGTTTTTATGATTTATCACGTAGTGTTTTTGGCCCATGGGGATCCTTCGTGAGAGACGAGCTTCACGTTTTCCCTTCAGACACAGAGCTACCTCCACAATGCGTTTTTCAATGACCCTGGGCAGAGGTGAGGATGACATTTTATCTCTTAAATTATTTTAAACCATTTTTCTTTTAAATCAAGCAAGGTATGTGTATAGCTATCAACGGTGGATAGTGATGATGCCGTCTTACAGCGATAATGACTGTGGGCGTAGGTATGGATGCCATCCTCAAAGATGATCGGTTTGCCATCCTGGTAAGATAATGCCACCCTGTTTACAGTCTCAGTGTAAACATTATGTTTACTACTTCAGATGACATTAATATTCCTCATCTGGGGACGTTGTTCGAAAAGGCACTCCTTGACGTCATCAAAACTGGTGATCTTCTCGACGACCGCCTTCTTGACATCCATCTTGTAGGAATAGAGTTTGGCCCTCAAACCAACAAATTCGGTGATATGTTGTCGCCCAGTCTTGTCTTTGAACATAACGATGACATTGTTAGGGATACTGGTAGCGATCCGTGAGGAGTGGTCGGTGGGGAAGTTGCTGGTATGGAACAGCTCTTTGACATCTCGACCAATTTCTAGATAGAAATCTTCGGTCTCAATCTCATAGACAAGAGAGTCTGTGTCGGTGAAGATTAGCTTGGCTCTATCACCATACTTCAATTTGATATATTTATAATGAAATTCATACATCAGGGTCTTGGTGAGATCAAGAATCGACTTCCTTAAGTAGTCGGTTTTCTTAAAGACCAACTCCGTTTTCTTGATGTGGATGGCGGCAAGATGCTTGCAGAAGATATTAAGGTGTCAGAAATTAGGTTTTGAAATCAACTTCCGAACAGGTTTTCGTTGATCAAAAGACAGAGTTATTCGTGAGCTTGAAAAAGTCTTTTTCAAAGTCATTAGTCATGTTTGCCCTTAGACCGGTAGTCAGGTCTATGTAGGGCCTCAACCATGCGGACTCTTTGAATATATTACCTCTATGGACCTTGAGAGCCTTCAACTCGAATTTTTTGTAAGGTTTTAAAGTTTCGTGAATAACATATTTTGTCTTGTCGAGGAGGTTGGGGATAAGCTTGTCTACCTTATCTACATTGAGGCTTTCCGGTACGTGAGGGTAGTTGTTGTGCAGATCGTGAAGGTGGGTCGGATACTCTAGATCAACTTCGAGGGTGCATAGAAGACCACGGCACCTTAGGAGTTCTTCCTCGGTCACCTAAAACCTTGAGTAAAAAAAGGTTTTGACGTCGCCCAGCCACCACACTGGTGTTAGCATCGAGGTAGGTGATGTACTTCGATGGAAGGCTGGGATCATGCTGCCGCATAAATTTATTATTAGCCCTTCCATACCGCGTGAAGATCGTAGAGACAACACCTCGAATGCCTTTTTTGACCTTAACTAGCAAATCGGGATCGATCAACAGCTGTAAATTGTTTTTTGCTATTTTTAGAGCTGTCTCCCAGGCCAGACCTGGCTCTGTGTAATTCCAGGCCGGATCCAATCCATAGTTGTTACTACAGACATCTCTGAAATCTTCAAAGACGCCAGACGTTAAAACAACATCGGTTTTGAGATAAAGATCGTGATTGTGTCGATTCGACCCCATATTAAAGGTTCCAACACTTTTTGTGCGTGCTGGTGTTGACGCCCGATAATCGGTGTCGTTAAGCTTCGAGTAGAATGCCTGTTTGGGTGGAAAATGAGTTGCGTTGAGTTTTTCAAAGGAGTCAAACCAGTGGTATGGGAATACGCCCTTTCTCATCAGTAGCTCTAAATTTCTCACCTTCGTAGGAGGCTGCAAGACTCTTGAAAGACTCTCGCGGTAGATTGGTGGCTAACCTGTTAAGGTTGGTTGCTATAAACCTTAAAGAGTCAATAAATCTAATCTCGCGCTTGATATCCACCCGTTTACCCTCATCATTTATGAAAGTACCCAACACAAGCTACTTAGTGAAAGAGATGTATTTCTCCTAGTTGCTGGGGATGCAGTTGATGTTACCATCATCGTCGAAGCACTTGATCAGATAGTAAAACCCAAATGGTTTGTGCTTCTGATATCGCTTGGTGTAGCTTTTCCTCTCGTTTTGAGAGCAGGTTGCTATGCTCTCTGTGAGGCATTCAAGGTCCGCATGGACAACAAATAGGACCCGCATTTTCTTTTTAAAATGCACAAAAGAGACGTGCCAGGGATTCTTGTTTTTACCTACCAGCACCTCCGTCCTGATCTCCTGATTCTTGGAGCAGCATTC
>JAOBRB020040639.1:0-15404 GCA_027575285.2 Zoanthus pulchellus | reverse complement strand
CAACGAGAAGAGCGTTTGATTGGGCGAAGGTTCAGACGATCAAAGCTGTGGATGCTGTCAAGACTGTCGGTGTAGATTTTCAAAATCTCATCAATAGTAATTTGGCTGCAATTACAGGAAACTCACCTCCACAACCAAGAAGAGACGTAACGATTTCGGACAGCGTGCGAGAAGAGCTGGAAGAAAGAGAAGCGCAGAGCAACGACGATCAAACCCAACAAAACCCAAACAGATTCGAGGTTAACGCGAACATGAATAACGACGTATCGGCTATTATTTTCGACAATCTTAGACCACACATAGAAATGCGGTCGAGGGTAGTTTACAGCTTTACAGCTAGAATTTATCGCGGAGGTGGAGAGATCGTTGTGTATGAGAAAACACTTCGTGGTGAGGGGACTTTTACCAGCTTATCTGCAATCGAAGATTACATCAAACGGTGCGAGACTAGAAGGCTTGATTTGGAAGATTCAGAAGTGTGGAGCGGGGCGTACCTACCAGCGACAGAGATTGTTGACGACCCAGGCGTTTATCAAGGGAGGGTTGAGTTTGATAAGATAACGGTAAAAGTCATTCACAGCAACGAACCTTTGATGGGCTGTGGACCACTACCCGATTGGTTGCGTAAAAAGAAATGCATCCACGCCATCGATGATAAGAAGAACAATCTATGCGTCTGGAGATGTCTTGCCATTTTTATGTGTTATCGTGCTAAGAATCCTAGGCCGGCCGAGTGGACAACTAAAAAGGCTCTAAAACTCGCTCGAGATTTCTATGATAACCCAAAACTCGAAGTTGAAGCCGTGAGAGAGACGAAGCTGGTTGATTTCGAGGGTATCTCTAAGAAATTCGGAGTCAATATCCGTCTGTATGAGCCGAAAAATCAAAAGGTTTGGAAGCTTGTGTTTGGTAAAGAACAGTTCAGAAAGAGTCTACCATGTGTAGACATCGGTCTTTACGAAGGGCACTGCTTCTATATCAAAGATATAGAACTTCTGACAGGCAATTGGGAATGTTCATCATGCGAGCAACGATTCAACAGACACGACAATTACAACAGGCACGTCACTGAGAATAGATGCTCTGGAGGAAAGACTCAATTAATCTGCAACGGGAAGAAGTTCAAACCCATAATGAGCAGCTCGGAGAAGATATTTTACGGAGGAAACACCCAATTCAGTCTAAAAGGTTGCAGATGGATCGAAGAGCAGTCTAAACGTCTAGGCAAACACATCCATCACGCTCTCTGTGGCATTGGGGGGGCTCGGTGTGTGAAAATGGGGAAACAGGAGATTCTAGTTGACGGTCTCGAACCAAAGTCTAAGACGATCTTCCAATTCTATGGATGCAACTGGCACGGATGTCCCTGTTCGAGCGAAGACGAAGCGAGATTCTACCAAACTCTTGAAATGGAAGATCGGATGAAAACCTTTGGCTACAAAGTAGAATCTGTTTGGGAGTGTGAAGTCGCAGAAACCGAACTTAGTGACAAATCCCTCGAACAGAAGTTTACCCCGTACCCTTACTTCATCGTATTCGATTTCGAGGCGTTGCTGCAGAAAGTTTCTAGGAAGATGACGAATGATCTAACGTTCAATAACGAGCATATCCCTGTTTCTGTGGCTATCAACGATAACTTAACAAAAACCCCTTCCTTTCTCGTAAATGCATCCCCAGAAGAGCTCATCAAGGATTTCATTAGCGATTTACAACAACGCCGCGACGCTATCGTTGAACAGGTCGAAAAAGAGTGTCCTCTCCCTGATTCCGATTCGATTCCGCAGAACGTACTTTCTCAATATAAAACGTGGGTCGAACAAGTACCAGTCTTAGGATTCAATTCGGGCAAGTACGACATGAATATGATCAAGGAGCATTTCGTGAAGCACATGACGGAGCAAGCTGGGGAGATTTTTGTCGCCAAGAAGGAGAGTAATTACATGTTCCTAACCACAGACCATTTCAAATTCCTTGATGTGATGTCCTACCTCGCCCCAGGATTATCCTACGATAAGTGGTGCAAGGCGAACAACTGCCAAATTCAGAAACTCGTGTTCCCGTACGAATGGATGGATAGTTACGAGAAACTTTCCCACGTAGTTCCCGTGGATTATGAAGCATTCTATTCCAGCTTGCACAAGAAAAACACAGTTACTCGTGAAGAATATAATGCCTTTAAGATCGAATTTCAGAATAGAGGTTGCGTGACCATGCTGGATTGGCTTCGAGAGTACAACTTGGCCGACGTTGTTCCGTTCATTGAGGCTGTGGATAAAAAGAGGGAACAGTACTACCAAGATGGAGTTGATATGCTGAAAGACGCAGTCTCCATCCCAGGAATTTCAATGAATTACGTCTTGAATAAAGCTCTGAAGTTGAAGAAGAAGGGAGATCCAGATCTATACGCTCCGGGCCAACCGTGCATCCACAAGTGTTCGGAAAAGTGCAACAAGACCCCCTGTAAAGATTGTGCCAAAATTCGCAAGGATTGTACATTATGTCCCAAAAATAAGGCTTATGAGCTGCTAAAAATGGGCATGGTTGGAGGTCCGAGTATTGTGTTTACCCGATACGCTGAGAAGGGCAAATCTAAAATCCGCCCTCATAAATATCCAAATCCAAAAACGTGTAAAGCTGTTGTTGGATTTGATGCAAACTCTCTCTATTTGTATTGCTCCGGACAGGAAATGCCATGCGGCAAGGAAGTGTACACCGAGATTGAAGATCCCAAGGACTGGCACGTTGTGGGCCCGATTTTTAGAAGAAGAGTTATTACGGGTCAATTCTTCGGTTTTGCTCAAGTGGACATTCATGTACCGAATTATCTCATGAAGAAATACAGCGAGCTCTCTCCGCTATTTGTTGTAGATAATATTCCTGAAGAGTTAATCCCTGAACACATGAAGAAATATCAACTTGCTACTGGTAGAACGCAACTGAAAGAGACGAAGAAACTTCTAGGAGTTACTAAAGCAGAAAAGATCTTGGTTTACACCCCCGTACTGAAATGGCTCCTCCTGCACGGATTGGTGGTGACTGCTGTATATAAGACGTTGGAGTATACTTCAGGAAGACCTTTCGAGTGGTTCCCAGAGGAAGTAAGTTCCGCCAGAAGAGATGGTGATTCTAACCCAGCCTTGAAGCAACTGGGGGACACTTATAAGCTGAAAGGAAACTCCTTCTACGGTAAAATGATCGAAAATGTGGACCAGCACAAGAAAACAAGATACACTCAAAATGAGAAGGAGGTGGACAAAGCGTTCCGAAGCCCATTCTTCGAGAATCTTGAAGTCATCAATGGTACGTACGAGATCAAAGAACGGAAAAGGCAGGTGGAAATCAACCGCCCCTATCAGTGCGGAATCGCAGTGTATCAATTAGCCAAACTTAGAATTCTAGAGTTTTACTACGACTTCCTCGATGAATATGTTGATCGACGCGATTTCGAGCTCATTCAGATGGATACGGATTCGTTATACATGGCTTTATCGGATGAGAACCTGGACAACATCATCAAGCCTGAACTCAAGGAGGAATATTTTCGAGAAGGGAAAGCTAAGTTCCTTTCGACTTCAAAATATCACAATCGAACTCCAGGACTTTTCAAATGCGAATTCACAGGAACTAGAATGATCGCTCTCACGTCGAAGTGCTATTACGCAGAAGACGCAGAGAAGAAAACCAAAATCAGTTGCAAGGGCGTTTCCAAACGCCAGAACGAAATGTCCTGGGACAGGTACTACGAGGCTCTGAAAGGGGAGAAAGATGAAGCTCAAAACACAGGGTTTAGAATACACAATAACAAAGTCGTGACTTATAATCAAAATAAGCTAGGTTTGAGCGCGTACTATGACAAACGCGTCGTTGCGGAGGATGGAATTCACACAGAACCATTATACTGAGGAAAAAACTGGTTTCCAAAAAATATCAGAGAAAATCCGATCAGTTCAAAACAAAAGTAGGTGGAGGCTCCGTATCGTCGGGTACGACTTGAAGCTCTTCGCGAACAAACGATTTCCTCGGACCGGCTTCAAGAAAATACATGATAGGTTGGTCGGGTGAGACGACACTATGAGATATGTCGTAAACCTTCAAACTCCAAATGGGGTCGGTAGCACGCCTTCTTTCACCTCCTTCGTATTCGCCAGGAGCCAATAAATATCTAACTCGTACCCCAATAGGCAGACGAACTTCGTCAAGTCCAACAGCACGTTTATATTTTCGAGACTTGAGCTCAACTTCATCCAACTCGATCGCCTTCACAGGTTCTTTCCCAGTAACTCGAATCGGATCGGAATTCAATGCCTTCAGAACACCAGGTAAACGCTTAACCCAGACTCTAGAGCGAAACTGTGGATTTTGCGGATTCATAAGAATTTCTTGGGCATACTGATGACTGAATAATTTCTCAGCCAGTGTTCTGTTCGCCCGTTCGACGAAAGCTTGAGCCCGATGATTCCCTTTTTCACCTCGCTGTATAACAACTCCTTTACTTTTCATCAAGTTTGCCACAGCTCCAAAGAATTCTTTCCCGGGATCAACCATCAGCGTCTTTGGCCAACTGAGTTTCCTAGAGTATATTTTTCTGAAGCCTCTTGCAACTTCGTCGCTCTTTTTAGAGTTTAACGGTTCAGCGTCCTTGTATCGAGAAGCGATATCAACAACAACCAAGGCGTAGCTAAATATCTTATTTCCTACCTTATCCCTAGGTAGGAATAACAAATCAGCTTGATGGATCTCATTGGGTTTATCTAAAGTCCAATGCGGTCTCGGGATGTACTCTGGAGGTGGAAGGTAAATCTGCCACAGCTCTTGCTTCTCGAGCCAAGCCTTAGCTTCACCTTTGGTAACATTAGCCTTCTTCGCTAATTTCGTAATGGCAGAGTATCCTTTCCAGTAACCACCGACGCTGTAGTAAATCTTTGATAACATAACTGACTTAAAAATAACTTCAGCTAATCTTAATTCATTATGGCGCACGCTATATCGGAAAGAATCAACCCAAACAGGGAATCAAGGGAACCTTTCGGGTTGAAAGCTAAAGCTACACTCAATAGAATCACCTTAAATCCATCTTCCCCACGCCCTGGAGAAACGCTGTACATCAACATCCCAAAACTCTCAGAGGGAATGGTGATTGTACCGGGAAGTGTCTATCTTGTATTCAACCTGACTGTCGCAGGTCATGCCAATAATACCGTCGTCAATAACATCGGTCGAAACTTAGTGGCAAATTATAAAGTCTTGTTCGGTGGAGAGACGCTGCAGGACACAGAAAGACATGATCTCTTTCAAACGTACCACGACCTGTACCTGTCAGCTGAAGAGAGAGACGACAGAATGAGACAGGGAATCTCATCCGAAAACATGAGGAAAATCAGAACTGGTGCAGGTGATAAGGTAACGTCCGATGCCAAAGAAGTTGCTCTTTCTAAAGTTCACGGTACGAGGTACTGCATTCCGTTAGATCACCCAATTCTACATGATCATGGAGTTTTGTATCCAAAGGGATTACCCCATCATCTGAACTTTGAGCTTACCCTCGCACCAGTAAGTGAAATCGTTGTTTACTCTGACGTTGTAAAACCTCCCAGTTACTCAATCAATAACCTTGAGATGGAATACTGTTCCATCAAAAGCGATTACTTAGCCAGTCAAGCTCTCTCAACGTACCGAGTTGGGAAGGGTTTCTACTTTGAGAATGTTAACCATCACGAAACTTTCATCATAGCGAAAGGGACAGATAGTATCATCAACAAACACATCAATGTCCCTCGGAAATCCATGACTGGGGTATTATTCTTATTCACCGAAGCTTATACAGCAGGAACGAGAGACTCTGAAAAGTTCGTCAATCCGGACATCACAGCAATTAACTTCAACATCCACGGAGTTCCAAACAGACTATTTTCCAAAGGGATGATCCAGACGGATTTCTGGGAATCGGCGAAGAAACGGTTTGGAAACGAGAGTGTCACGGAGAAAGAATTCTATGCAGGTAATAAGTTCGCCTTATGGGTCGACTTGAGGACTTTCCCAGAAAAGATCAAAAACGGCGGTGGAATTCATGGCGCTGGTTTAGCTTTGGATAGTACACAAGATGGAATCAAGATGGAAATCAAAAGGAAGATTGGTGGATCTGGAAATATCACTTGCCACGTCTTTGTGGTTGCTGATGCGTGCATGGAGATTATAAATTCAAACTTACGCTCCATCGTGAAATGAACACTCATCCTGTGTTAAAAAAATTACCCTTTCTGTATCAGAAAGGGTAATCTAATGCAAGAGTTACGAGATAAAATCCCGTTTCATTGCATCATCACAGGCCCGACGAACTGCGGCAAAACGAAATACCTCACGGATCAGCTACGAGGTCCTTTCAGAAAGATTTTTGAATACATTGTACTCGTCTGCCCAACTTACGTGAAAAATAAGACTTACCGCGGATTTGCTAAGGGTGATAAACGATTCTTGGTCTTATCGCCAGATGCAAGTAACGCTGATGAGATTAACGATTTGTTGATAGATTGTGTCACGTTATTCTCCGGTACGAACACTTTACTCATTTTGGATGATTGTGCCGTATCCAAAGAGTTGAAGAAACGCTCAAACAAGTTCATCGACTTAGCCTTCTCAGGGAGACATCATGGAATATCAGTCTGGGTACTCACCCAGCAGTTAACCTCCATAGCCAAACCGTTTCGAGATAACGTCGCGTGTGTCGTTTCATTCCACAACCCGTCGCAAGTTGGGACCAAAATGATGTTCGAAGATTTTGGCGGTAATTTAGACCAAGAGACCCGAAAGAAGTTCCTCGAATTACTCAAAAGTGAAAAGTACTCAAGGTTATGTTTCTCTTTGAGGCATCCATTTCAAACTTACTTAGAGATTCCAGCTGTGATTTGAAAATATGAATGAAGCTATGTCAAGCGTTGTTGATCATTTGGAGAAATGGGAGAAGGGCGAGGAATACGTCTCCGACGAAGAAGAATCTGAATCTGAATCTGAATTTGACGAGGGATATGAAGATGGATACGAAGATGGATATGAAGATGGATACATCAAAGCACGAGGAGAATCTTTAGTCATTCTCGCCTATATTGCCTTAACCGGAATCTCTCTTTTCGTCCTCCGTTGGAAAATCTAATTAAAGAGCACCTTCACGTTTTAGAAAAAAGCCATCATGACGAACGTTGACGAATATCTGAATGAAGACTCGAAAGGCGTTGATATGCCTGACACTCCATCACCCACGCAGAGAATTGTATATGAAACAATTGAAGCTGAAAGGGAATCGTTAGCTATTCTCGCATCTCTCGGGACCACGAAGGAATTCTTAGGCGTCGAGATGACTTTGGGAGATGTTGCGAAACTTTCACAGAAGGAAGTGATGAAGTACTTCACTCGTTATCAGGTCACAATGGGTAAGCAAGTGACTGGTGGTTTAGTGGATTCTGCACTTCAAGCGACATCGAAAGTTATTTCATATGCGTTACCCATAGATGATTCTGATGCCTTAAGCAAAGATTTACAGGGTGATGAATTGGTCAGGAGGGAATTAAGTAACTTCGCTGGTCTCTTAGTGGTGCGCGGTGGTAGATTCGTGGCACTCGCTAGCGGTCTCTTCCAGGTTGCTAAGCATATCAAAGTAGGTGAACCTAAGGAGAACCAAAGTACAACCCAAGAGCCTTCTCAAGAGGAATTAAGCACTCCTGAAGTATCTTAATATGATCACGTTAGCTCTTTGGCGCGGCGCCCTCTTAGAGACCTATTGATGATGCATTAAGAGCATAAACATTCTGTGGTCACAAAAGCGTTGATCCCTACCCACAGGAATCAATACTGACGTAAAACGAGTATGCACTTTGGAATACAAGGTGCATTGTGATGGTTGAAGAGAAAAAACTATCTCCGTAACCGTTTTCGCCGTCTCTTTTGCTCTATCGCTAGATATCTTTTTGTAAAGAGCATCTACGAGATCGGCCTTTTTTGAGCACGAAAGATTGATGCCATTCTCTTTCGCAAGTTCCTTCAATTGCTTAACGGTTCTGCAATTCAATTGCTCTCTAAGATCCGTTGTTAGACCCATATTTTGATAAAGAAAATACTTTTCTCTAAGTGAGTATTCCCAATTCCGGATAAGCAAAAACGAGAAAAAGTGTCTTAAAAGGGCCACATCTTATGTACAAAAGCACAAATCAAACAAATGAGCAATACAATGAGCAAACTCAACAAAATGGAAGAAGGTCCAGTAGTGATACAACTGAAAGACCAATTCTTTGACTGGGAGGCAATCGTGGTTGAAGAGCCAGTGACTCACTCGTACGCACCAAAGGGTGGAAACACTTTCGAGAGGACAACCTCAGAAGTTTACTTTCCAGGTTCAAATGGAGAGAAGCGTCCTATCTACATAGAACTCGCTCCACAGAACTTCTGGGGTGTTTCAGCAACTTACCCTTACGGTACGAAAAAGGAAAGTCAAAACTCTGACACCATTGACGGATTTCAGATCAGTTACCCTCTCACCTCTCTTTCAACGGTAGAGGAACCTACAGAAGCTGAAATGGCTACAAAATGTGCTCTCGATGAAATGTGGGAGATCACTTGCGAGGCCATGCAACGTTTCTGTTCTGTGAAGGGTAAGAAGGAAAAACTTAAAGTCCCAGCTCCAACGTACTCTGCTTTTGGAACCGCCAAGGCTGATGAAGATTGGGCTTACGCAGTCAAACCGCTATTTGACCACCCAAACACCATCAACAAAGTTGGAAAGAAGGTGAAAGACACTTCCAAACCTTTGAAAATGTACATCAAGCTTGCCACAAAAGGGAAGGGAAGGAGTCTAAAGTGTTTCACCAAGATTTACGGTCCTGGTGATAAACAAGTGTCGCCTTATAAATACATCTCCACAAGAGGCGATGGACACCCAGTGATACTTTGGGATGGGATTTACTGGGGCTCGCACGGGCTGACTAGTTAGAGACTTCGTCTTTCAGAGATGAATTTCACTCCATCTCAAGATTCATCCAGATTAAGCAGCAGGCGTATGCTTCCACCCAATAAAGCGCCCTCTAAAGAGGAGGAGCAGGAAGTTACTACTGAGGATGAGGAAGTTTTTCTAGAGATTCCCCTTGACTAAATCTTTTTTGGGAGGTACTAAACCGTCTTAAGAATATTACTTGCTTTTATTCAAAACAAGTAATAACAATGTCTTCTGACCTCGAGCAAATTACGAAGGAGCCCCCAGTCCCCGTACCAAAGGGCTCCATGAGGGAGAAAGATCCGAAAAAGGTTGCTGCAGGGAAGAAGCTTGCAGAGTACAACAGGAGACATAAAGAGGCTTACGAAAGGGAAATGAAGCGTCAAGCTGAAAATGAAAAGCTTCAGGAGGAGGAAGCTTCAGAATCTCCTGAGGAGGGATCATCATCACAAACTTGGATTCCAGAGATGTCTTTCTCTACCGTCATATCCATCATTGGAGTTGGAATTGCAGCGGTTGATTTGTACATGAGGTACATGAGGAGCAGAGAAGATCATTTCGATTGGCAGCCAGTTACGACTGTAGTTTCTAGAGAACCTGCACCCGCGCCCTCAAAAATCCCAGTTCCAGTCCCTCCTAAGTGTACCCCTCCTCAGGAAGCACCAAAGATAGGGATGTCTTGAAAGAAAAATCACCTTAAAAGATGTCTTACGATCAAGTAATATACAACATTATGTCCAAAGAAAGCAATCTCGTGAAAACGATAACAGACTCTGCAGTCATAGTTGGATTGAGTGCAGGAGTTGGTTACCTTGGGAAAAAGGCAATGAAGGAATCTTTTCTGAGTGACCCATCGTCGAGCGTGACGAACTACGCGAAATGGGTTGCAGTTCTGGCGGGTGCGATGGCTCTGAAAGATTACCTGGAGAAGGAGAAGATATTACCGAAGGGGATGTAATTCCAGCTTAGAGAGATGAAATGATAATAATCTATAACGATGGCTACGATAGCAATGATGGTCGGCGGTGCCATTTTGAACGCCACAACATTCGTTGGAGGGTCATATCTCGCAAAGTATCTCAGTGGTGATCAACACTCCGACGCAGAGAGGAAAAGGCACGATGAAGCCCTCGAAAAATACCAGAGAGATTACGAAGCTTACCACGAGAGGAGACAGAAGCTTCTCGACTGGTACTCTCAGCAACAATTTGCTAAAGGTAAAGCTGCACGAGATTTGGAAGATACAGATGAGGCGTTCAAATTATACACCCAAACTCATCACGATAGTTACCCTCCTTTGGGAAAGGAACCTAAATTCTCAGATTACTACAAGCCTAGTAGTAATCAAAGGATGGGTGAAATGGCGTACGTCTCTGGAGGAATGTTGTTGTTGGGTTACGTTGCGAGTAAGTTCCTGTAGGGACCCCTATCATGTTAAAAGGATTCGTTATTTGTAACAAATAACGAATCAGAGAAATGGATGCAACAGAATCAGATTCGTTGATGGATAATGAGGTTGATCCTAATGTGGATGATGAAGGTGCAGGACCCTCGACGCAGCCAGATTTTCCAGATGTTAGTGTACTGCAAGATCCACAAGGTGCTTCTACTCCCAATAAAAATATTCCTGGAAGTGAAACCATCGAACTGCAAAATAGGGGCAAAGATGTTGTACACGACACGTCCACGAGTCAAGGAGGAACAGCTGAAACGGCATTTATGGGCGATCAAAGTAGTGTTGTAAGAATGAAAGAAATGGAAGAAAGTAGGGATAGTGCTTGGGCCAGAATACATAAGGAATTTCCTAAAGCCAAGAGATACAACTCCGGTTTCATGGCTTGGGAAGATGAATTTAAGCGAGTCTGGGTAAGATTAGAGGGCGGGAAGAACTCCCTACCAGGAAAACCATATATACTAATCAACGAGAATGGTACCCTCAATGACGTATTTTTTGCGCGTGATACAAATAGAAAATACGTACAGCTCTAGGTACTACACTTACACGTGATCAGGTCATAGAAAGGAATGAGAAGATACTCGCTGAACGTGCTGCTAAAGAAAAAGCTGCACTTGAAGCGAAAGCTAAAGCTCAGGAAGAATTAGAGATCATAGAACGAGATCGCCAGAAAGCAGTTGATGAAGGTGCTCCTCAAAGTGTAATTGATGAATATGATCGTCAGAGGGAGGAAGCATCTAATATTATTGAAGAACAAAACCAAATTATTGAGCAGAATCGAGAGAGAATGTCCTTACGAGAAAGAATCAAAAGCATCTTCAAGGAGCACGGCTTCACAGTTGTTGCAGTGGTGACAGCTGTAGGAGTTGTCATTGGCGCGATTGTATCCAATCTAGCGAAAGGTTTAGGTACAGTTGCGAGGGGTGTTGGAAATGCTCTGAAGGGTTTAGGAAAGAAGATTGGACAGATTTTACCTGGAATGGTTGGCGCCATCGCCAGTTTCATCTTCAAGACGGCTGGACAGGTCATTAGCTTTTTGGGAAGAATGCATGGCTACTCATTATGGCTGTTGTACTCTTCTTTGTAGAACAGCTTAAAAACAAGAGAGGGTAACTTCTAAAAAGCAAAAATGGCGGTGTATTCGATCACAATGATGGCTCCAGAAAGTAGGATTTATCTAGAGCCTCCTTTCAGTAATCCTGTAAGGTTCATTAAACTCCTAAAGTGTAACACACCGAGTGAGTGGGTTACCTTCAAGGCAACGCAGGGTGTTTACAAAGTAAATGTTCAGAATGAACAAAATGGTGCTGCAGTGACAACCATTGGCCCTGGGTCTTATTCACTTGAAGCACTCCAGAAAGCGCTACAGAAAGGATCCGAAAGTTCCAAGTTAGTCATTGTAAAGACTACCCAGGGAAATTATCTACGTTCGAATAACACTGTACCTCTCCGACTCACGAGAGGGTTGGTTGATTCCCTTGGTGTTTCTGAGCAGATTGATCCCGGAAAGAATTATCCCATGAAGCATATACCCGAAAAGACTATCAAGGTGTACTGCGACTTAATAGAAGAACATTCCTCTTACGAAAATAAAGTTGCAACTAATGGATCTATCGTTCTTAGACCTTCAGAATTGTTGGCTGTTGCCCCATCTCTGCGTTACCCCAGTTTGAGAGGGACGAGCAAGAATCCAATTAACTACTTCACAGTGACGATTTTCGATGAAGATGGGAGTCCACTTAGGTTGATTGACGAACCGATCCAAATTCAGTTAAAGCTAACCTTCTAGTTCATATAATGGCTGGATACAATGAGATCTACCCTCAGTTGCCTGAAAGTGGAGCGAGCCCTTCTGCTTTTAGGCTTCAGAAAGCATGTGATGCGTTGAAGGAGATTGAGAATGAATTGAAGCATTACGAGAATGTCCGGAAAAAATACAACAGGGTGAGAGGGATCTTTACCAAAACGAGTGTCGGTTCCGGAGTGCTGTCCGTTATTCTTTCGGGCAGTGGTTTGGGAACCTCTCTTACTGGTTTCGGTGCAGTGGTTGGGATTCCTTTAGGGGCTCTAGGAGGTCTCTGTGGTGCAGTATCGGTGGGATGCGCCTTTGCCTCAAAACGCCTCTCAAATAAAGTTAGTAAACACGAGCAGACCGTTTCCCTTGCGAAGGCGAAAGCGAACACTATCCGTGACTTGGTGTCCAAGGCGATGCAGGATAACGAAATTACCGATCAAGAGTTTTCTCTAGTTTTGGGTGAAGTGCAGAAATTCGAGAATTTGAAACAATCCATCCGACGGAAATACAGAGTGGAAAGTCAAAAAAGGACGGATCTGTCTCAGATACGAAAAGATGTCAGAGCAGAAATCCTAAAGGAACTAACTGCGAAGAAATGAAGAGGGAGCTTGGGATGTCATCAGGCTTCCCTTTGGCTTTGACGTTAAACACTACACCGAAACTCTTTTCACCTGCGGTTCCATTCAGTGAGACACCAGAATCCTACGGTTTGGGTGATAAGCTCACGAACCAGAGGATATTTGTAACTCCTTCAGATCATTTCAAAATAAGCTTCAGAGATGTCTTCGATAGCGATTATCTGAAACTTACGCATCATAGTGGCGCGGAGGCGCATCGCTGGTTAAGAGCTCCTAATTTGCGGTACTGGCCGCAACAGCTCAACTTTGCTCTTTGGTGCGCTACAACTGGTTGTGGAATCAGCTCCAGATTGCTGTTTGAAGAGAAGCTTGCGGGGGCAGTTGATATCGATCAGACGGACAGCGAGTTATCTTTACCTGCACAAGTTAGATCTTTTCTTTGGTTCCACGTTTACTTTACTGTGAGGAGAATCTTATTTCAACTCGGTGGGATTCAGAGTGCGACTGCTCTGCCAGGCGACTCCGTATTTGAGAAGGAAGAGGGTAAATACGACGTTCCATCGTACCACAGGTTATGCGATGAATTCGGTATCCATCCCGATACCGATTTCCGATTCAAGAATGGTGGAAATCATGGATTAGGTGAAGTTTACATCTGGATTAGGGGATACCGCAAGACGGGTTACCTTTACCCTGGACATTTCAAATTCAGCGACGAAAGTGGGAGAGCTGAAGATGGTGATTTGATTCAGTACATTTACAATACAGAATCAGGGAACCAGTATGAACATTTCGTGAGTTCCTCCTCCCACGGACTTACAGCTGCAGGTTTAGGTAGGATCAATCAATCCATCGAGGCGTTTGTGTACTGCATTTTAGGTGCGCAGCTGAATGTTCGAAGTACCATAGTTGGAGATTCTGGAAGCGCTCAAGAAGTTAGGGATGAATTTCATGTTTTGTTCGAAGATGCGATCAAACAGAGTGACATCAGCAAATCTGTCCAAAGGTTCCAACTTGCTGTAGAAGAGGCTAAAGTGAAGTTGGATTTGGCAATATCACCGAATACGTTGTCGATGCCTTCCAGAATGGTGATTAACACGGAGAGTGTTGTTGGTTACAACAACGAACTGAAACGTGCGAGTCATGCTATGAAATTAGGTGTCAACCCAGATATCAACGTAGTTATCAAGCACGTTGGAGTTAGACATAACCTTGGGAGGAGTAAGGTTATATTACCTCATGCAGAAGTTGTACGTAGACATCCCATTCCCAAGATTGCTACTCACGCCGCGGTGGATAGTTACCCAGCTAGTGAATCGCACGTTGTTGGTAACACGAAGCATAAGCTTAATCTGACTACATTGATTGTGGTGGCCGGTGGAATAGGATGGTATTTATTCCGATGAAGTGATGATTAATTTTTCATAACTCGATTCAAGTTATGAAAGTGTCTCATTGTTTGGTTTATCACTCCATAGCGTACAACTCCCTCTCCGTTCTTTCTATGTCCTTAGAAAGTTCGCATAAATATCTAAACTGTACTCTTCTCGCATGCGCGAGATCATGAGGCTTTACACTTCCAATTCTTCCAAACCTAGCTTCAAGTTTTTGTACCAACTGATTTGCAAATTCTACAGATGGTAAAGTACCAGCTGATTTGAAAAACTCTTCGCGTAATTCAGCCAACTCCCTTGTTAGCCCAGCTTTTATTCCGGTATTCGTACAGTTCGCTGAAATCTCTTCACTGTTTGGTGCAGGCATTGTGTATCTCTTTTCTGTATCTGACCATTAACCCAAATTACTAATTTATCTTTCCACTTTTCCCCTTTCCACTTTTTACCAAGATGTGAAAATCCTCGTGTGTGCTCGTTCAAAACTACGGCGTTAAGATTTGGAAGACTTTCATAACGCGATTCACGTTATGAAGACTCTAGACATAGGGTAGGTACTACCTACGACACTCTTTGCATTGAGCTTTTTGGTTATCGTGAACACATATTTGAGACCCTCCACACGGTTTACAGAACGATTTTTGCTTTCCGTGGGGGCAGATTCCTGTACCACCACAGTCTTTACAATAATACTTAATTCGATCATGCTCACAAAAAGTACTAGTTTGACAGTGTCTACAGGTATCTTTACGCTTGTTGTGAGGGCAGAATCTAGATCCTCCACAAGCCCTACAAACATTCTTAGTTCTGCCATGCTGGCATTTTAACGGGCGTTTTTTCTTTGCTATAAGTTGGATATGATTCATCAAATCCTTAAATTCGAGTTTAAGCTCAGGTGGAAATCCTTCAAGACTATCCAACCACGCATAGAACTCGTCTATCTTCAGATCCTCCCATCCCTTGGGGAATTGTTGCGTTAGTTCCAAAGCTTTTACGATGTGGTCTTTGCGAATGTCATAGCAATATTTGAGACGTTTCTCTTTGGCTATGGCTATCAACTCTGGCCTCGATTTTTGCTTCAACTCTTCATGATCCATCTTTCTACACTTACTACGCGCAACTCTCTAAGCCGTTTCTTGGAATCACTTTTTTCGTTCATGGAGGAGTTGGACGAAGGGACGTGTTGGGATCATAGAGGCGCCTCGTT
>JAOBRB020040638.1:0-18066 GCA_027575285.2 Zoanthus pulchellus | reverse complement strand
TACTGTCGTCATCCCCATCCTTACTGTCGTCATCCCCATCCTTACTGTCGTCATCCCCATCCTTACTGTCGTCATCCCATCCTTACTGTCGTCATCCCCATCCTTACTGTTGTCATCCCCATCCTTGCTGTCGTCATCCTCAACGTTACTGTCGTCATCCCCATCCTTACTGTCGTCATCCCCATTCTTACTGTCGTTATTCTCATTGTTACTGTCTTCATCCCCATCCTTACTGTCGTCATCACCATCCTTACTGTCGTCATCCCCATCCTTACTGTCGTCATCCCCATCCTTACTGGCGTCATCCTCATCCTTACTGTCGTCCTCCCCAACCTTACTGTCGTCATTCTCATCCTTACTGTCGTTATTCCTATCTTTACTGTCGTCATCCCATCTTTACTATCTTCATCCCCATCCTTACTGTCGTTATCCACATCCTTACTGTCGTCGTCCCCATTCTTACTGTCGTCGTCATCCTCATCCTTATTGTAGTCATCCTCATCCTTACTGTCGTCATCCTCATCGTTACTGTCGTCATTTTCATCGTTACTGTCGTCATCTTCATTTCCATCATCAATATTGTCATCATCAATGACGATGACTATGATAGTAATAACGATTGCGATACTCCAAAACAACAAACATACGCTATGGTTCAATTAAGAAAAGTAATTATTTTTCTTACAAATCCTTCTATTGACGTTTTGTCTTGAAAAGAGACATCTGAAGATCTGTTACCTCCACTAAATAATCTATACTCCATGTTTTTAGATTTTTTAAAAAAATAAATGTTAGTTTATTAAACAATAAATCAAAATCAATGATTAAGAAATTTAAAAAATTACTTAAGACATATCGTTTTATAACTGCCCACCATTAAAATAAGTTAACTAATATAATATTGAATGTCATTTATTATCATTTATTTTTATCTAGATAACACATACATACTTATTAGTTAAAATATCTTTCATTATTTTTAAGTTATTATTGCATACATTTAGGCTATTGTATTAAAATTGAATTTTATATCTATAAGTAATTTTGTAAAGCGCATTAGATCACATGTGAATGTATTCTTGCACTAAATAAATAATAAAGTTATTATTATTAATATTATTATTATTATTATTATCATCATCATCATCAGTAGTAGTAGTAGTAGTAGTCGTCGTCGTCGTCATCTTTCTTTACCTGAGGACTGCACGAACTCTACAAATATCTTGACAATGATGTCTGCATCTTCTTCCTCTCCTTGTTTCTCCTGGTAGATGACGACTCTATTAACTAATCCAAACTTGCTGCATTCATCTGTAACTTCATTTTCAAGTTCCTCATCCAGATCTTCAATTGTCACCATGTTGCGCAGAACAAGAACTTTGGACTAACAAAAACAACATCATACATTATCAAGATGCTACTTGGGTTGACCTTGGGTTTATTTTTTAATTGTGTTAGTGAGGCACACAAAAGCATCTAGAAAACACAAAATAGAAATCTTTATGACCGTTCTGATAAGTCTTCGGAAGAAAAACAACCTTTTATCTATCTTTAATTCATTACACCCAGTCAAGGTGTTTGGAATATACAGTAGCTGTTTCTATAATGGCTACTAGTCACATTAAACACTAAAATGTGAAATGTTGGAGACAGGTTGTAAAGGAAACTTGGTACTGACCTAAAAAGCTGTTCCCTTTATTTGCTTTTGCTGGAAAGCTTCTGCATCATTCATTCTATTTTAATTACTCTCAAACCATTAAATTTCCAAACAAGGATTGCGGTTACAGACACTTCTACAATGGCCAACATAACTGTGCCAGCACTACAACGTGAGAGGCTAGGGAGTGTTGTAAGGCAAAACTGGCACTAAATTTATAAGTTCGTCCCTCATTTGAAATACTAGTCACTATCCTTACCTCACTTTTCCTGGAAAGCTTCTGCATGACCATGTATCTTGCGTTGCTTCCTGATATAGACATGTGCTCTTCGTGGCTTATACTCCCTTCCAACATCTTTCTCTGGGCTTCTTCTTCGATTTTTGCTTTTACCTCAGCTTGCTGTTGGGCAATGGCAGATTGCTGCTGTTGTTGTTGTTGCTGTTGTTGTTGTTGCTGCTGCTGTTGCTGCTGTTGTTGCTGCTGCTGAAATTGCTGCATTGCAACTGGTTGAACAGGTACTGCAGCAGTGGCCATCACGGGTGTTGCAGCTACTGGAGTAACAATGGGAGCTGCAAAACAAGACATGCATTTTAAAAACAATCTGTTCATCTCCTCACTGTTTTATATTTTGGATCATTTACGATACAAAAATGACAATATGAGATTTTCTCAAAACAGAGACAGGAACTAAGACCTTTTCTGTAAATAAATCAACATGACTGACAATTTAGTGAAGATATCTGACAGAGATAAATCGGATAAAAATAATTTACCACCCTGCCGTGACCTGAAAAGTTAACATGATAATGGCTGAAAATTGGCTCAGGTAAGCAGGAAAAAAGCCATTACAAAGATAATAAATGGTGTGATTTACTCTCAGAATATCTCTACCAACTCTAGATCCTACTAACCATATTAAAATGGGAAAAACGTTTAAAATAATGAAAGACACATTTTTCTGTTGAAATACCTGAAGAAATTAATGTGTAGGAGCACAAAAAGGTGACTGTGCAATGCTGCTTAGAGAGGACAATGTGTATAATCAAAAATATTTCAATTATTTTTTTGCTTTTGTTACCTGTGAGAATTCCGGATGTAGCAAGAGTTGCAGACACCATTGGTTGAGAAATGATTGTTGACGGTATCACTCCAGCTGCAATGGCTGTGCCAGCAACCGTAGGTAGAGCCACTAGGCCTGCAGCTGTTCCAACAATTGTTGTGATGACAGAGCTGGCAGCTGTAGGAAGTGTCATAGCTGGCACTTTTAAAATAACAAGGTGGCATAGTCAAAAAAAAATCACAAAGAAGAAGTTAAATTTAAAACTATGAGTCTTATGATCGTCATAAAAGGCTCTTGCTGATTGATAACAGAACTTGAAAAGTTTTGCTAGAGTTCTGCAGGTAAAAAATGATGGAAATTTCCAAAACCTGGCCCAAAATACAATGTAAATTCTGCCACAGCTGTGCTACAAGCTTTATTTTGTATGTTACCTTTTGGCAGCTGAACTTTCTAAATAGGTCACTAAAGTTAGCAATGTGATGGCCACATTTTTTTTAATTTTCGATTTTGAGCTGTCAAGTCTGGAATTCAACTAAAAACAACTTTATGGCAAAAGCAGAGGTCATTATTTCATCTACTTGCCGTGGTGACCAAAACGGTCGCAGCTTGCAGTGCTGCACAGAAGCAGTAAATATAGTCAACATCAAATACAAAAAGTACGATCAAGAGGTTGATACTTTTTCTATGGTTTCAGTTGTTTACAAAAGTGAAAACAATTTTCACAAAATTTAAGATGTTTTCTGGGGATCAATGAGTAAATTTCAGATCTTCACAAATTTTTCTAGGAATCCCACTGATAGCACTATGGCCATTAATAAAAGCATTTCTGCTCTAATGTGGTTATTGTATAATTATTTGAAAAAAACTGTCAATAATTAAAAGCAGGGAGTCTTTTAAGACTTTACCTTGTAATCCCTGCAAGCCTTGCTCCTGGGCTTGAATCTTGGCTGAAACTGCTGCGGCAGCCATGGCTGCTGCTGGGGGTAGAGTACCAGGAGGGAGATTCTGAACTGCTGAAGCAGGTGGAGTGATTGCACGACCAACTCGCAGATACTGCCCCCCAAGATCAAACAGGTTCATTGATGCAATGGCATCACTGGCTGATTGTTGATTCTCATATTCAATAAAACCATATCCTTTGTGTTTTGTAGGTACAGCATCAGGAACTAACGTACAACTCACAACTTTACCAAACGCTTCAAATACACTGTGGAAATAGATTTGTCACCTCTGTTATTTGAACTCATGTCTTTAATAATAATAATAATAATAATAAAAAAAATAATAATAACAATAATAATAATAATAACAATAATAATAATAATAATAACAATAGTAATAATTTTTTAAAAATAAATCAATCTTTATTAGCAAATAATATATTAAAATACAATGCGTAAAACTATGAATTCACTAAGAGATTTTGATTTACAAAATATTTACAAATGTTGATAAAAGAATATTAAAAGTTCTAAAAGCAAGTCTAAAAAAACAAAAATATAATAATAATAATAATAATAATAATAATAATAATAATAATAATTTAATAATAACAATAATTTATCCAGGAAGCCCACTGGCCTTTCCAAAAGTTATTAATGTTATAAAGTAAAACATAAAGAAAGATCAACAAACCTTTTTATATCATCCTCAAAAAGGTCTGGATGAACAGAGGCAATATAGATTCTAGCATACTGCTTCGCCTCTTGTTCAAATTGTTCAATGAGTGGTGCTGCTTGTGGCACATTGCTGGGTCTACCAACCTATAAAGAACAACAACTTTAAACCTTTGCAGAAATCCAAATCTGACAGCTCAGCACTGTGTCTGGTACAGATTGCTTGGCAATGTAAGAACGGTACAGGGGATAAGTTGGGAGAGTTGGGGAGGTGAAGACAGGCTGAAAAGCATAGCAAAATATTAGAGTGAGTGTAATCAAGGTTCTATGTGACACAGGATTGACAGACTATATGGAAATATATCCTAGATGAAGAATACTGATGTCGAATGAAAATGGTAACAATGATGATGATGTTCTGTCAGTCACAACATAACCTATTTTCATTCATTTAATACCTTGAACTGAAATCAACATTATTAAATTTATATCCAACATCCTTTTACCTACTTCTACAAAACTGGTTGGTAAAAATGCACAATATGTTGCACATATAAAGATTAATAGTAAATTATCACAGAGATAATTTGTGATATGAGTTAACCCTGACTACCAAAACCTACTTAAAGTGCATATGACATAAAATATTTTCTTTTTGCTTTTAGTAGTTTGATGTGTGTATAAAATCACTGTAGTATTAAAAGGTCTTAATATTATTCAAACACATGTTTCTGGAGGCTGTGAAATTCCTACATTTTGTTGAAAAAGTGTCCCGGTGACTGGGTTCTAATTGACATCCTGTGACACGTCAAGTTGTTTACCTCGTGTAACCACAAATTGCTTGGATGAGTCTATTTTACTTGCTTATCATTGCATTCTGGTGCCATTGGGCACTCTAGCTCTTCCACCTTTCTTCCTAACCTGCTTTGACACAATGTTAAGAACTTTTCAGACATACATGTACAACTTGATGTCATGGCCGCATGATTCCAGCAGACATCTTTCTCCCTCAAAATGGGTAATTCAAACGACAAAAATCTTGTTAAAAAGATACCACACCATGAAAAAAAGTAGAATTTGTAAATTTACCATATTAAACTGCAAAAAAACAGTAAAAAACATTTTGATTTATGTCATATGTACTTTAAGGTTTATAACTAATCAAAGAGTTACAGCCTGTTAGTAAAGAGGCAAACTGTCATTTTAAAACCAACATTTGAAGTATTTTCATAAAGGTAGTTAGTAGTGTTCTCTACACTAACATTTAAGAATTGGTATTTAATCACAGAAACTAAAATGTTTTAGCCTTGAGTCATCATACCTTGATGTTCCTACCACCAAGCAGGACTCCATTCATCTGTTCTAGAGCAAGTTGAGCTGCCTCTGGAAGGTCATACTCCACAAATGCAAACCCCTAAAAACATCATATAAAAGATTTGTAATTCATGCTTTAGCGATGGCTGAGAGTGATTCAACAGCTAAACAAAACTAAAATCAAGCTAATCAACCTTATGCTTCATAGTAAGAGGATCCCAAGATAAGTCAATTTTCTTGATAAGGCCAAAAGGAGCAAATGCCTGCCGGATATGTTCTTCTCGCAGCTCAAAATTTATGCTTCCAACATAAACCCTAGTAAAAAATCAAAGTAAACTGTTAAGTTGTTTACATACAGTAGCAATAACAAAATCTTAACTAAAGCTAACTAAAATACACAAAATCTTTGAGATCCTAATTGCCAACTCATAATATTTTGTTACTTATTTTGAAAAAAACAATTACTTCTTACCATCAACTCAAGATTTTAAAAATTCAATACATGCACTGTTTTCTTTAATGTAATGACAAATGTGATTTCAAAAAAAGTGGAGAATCATTCTTTTCTTTTCTTCATAAAACCACTATAAGAAAAAAGCTAATACTGCCCTGCATTCTCATAGCTTGGAGAATGCTACTTGGCAATTCTTGTTTGGGGTGTAAATAGCCTTTGATCAAGATGGCAGGAGCCAAGCTTTCTAATATGAGAAGAGTTATGTAAAAACCCTATACAGAGGTAAGATATGCAGATACCTTATGTAGAAGAAACCCTATGTTTAGTTCCAACTGTGTAAACACAATAATTATGGTGGTGGCCCTATGTATGTGCTACACAGCCAAGTGGAAACAGTCACAAGATATAACAATATGGTGGTGGCCCTATGTATGTGCTACACAGCCAAGTGGAAACAGTCACAAGATATAACAAAATGCAGCATTCAAAAGAGATATTTTGCATTCACCTGCACATAAGGGCAAGTGCTCTCTGTCTCTGTGCTGCTGTTTGTAGAGCACTCATCTGCTGCTGCTGAAGTGCCTGTTGTTTGGCTAAAACCTAGAACAATATAGAATATTAAATAATTATTATTTTGATATAACACTTTAATGCTCTAAACCAGAGTTTTTTAGAGAATAAAACAAACATTTTTATGGAAGGGGAAAAAGGAAAAACCAAATTTTGATGAATAATGAGAATAACTACATAGATATTAAAGACAATGAAAACTCAGCAACCTTTTGGAAATGTGATTCCATGGCCATGTGTGTTCTAGTCACTGAGCAACAAATTTTGTCCTTGCTCACCATAGTCTTTTCAGTAGCTCTGTCATTAGAGCATCTGACTAAAACATGGAGGGTTTTGGGTTCAGATCCCATCTGGGGATTTAAAACAGCTATGCTCAATAGCCTGAGGAAAACAAATAAATCTATGTATTGCAAAATTCAACAATACAGCACAGGATGTAAAACATGCACACAAATGAGCTATTGCTAAACTAACTACAAATAAAGGGGCTGGGGCAGCACACAAATAAGCTATTGCAAAACTAACTACAAATAAAGGGGCTGGGGCAGCACACAAAAATGAGGCAATTTACCTGTTGAACTGACTGTTCCATGGCAAACCGTTTAGCTCTCTTCAACATTTCCTCCTGTAAAATTGTGAGAGGGGGCAATGCTTTTTTGAATTCTGATGGTCTGGGCTGCATTCCCCCTGCACCTGGACCTGCAATCAGTTCGCCCGCTGATCCATCATCCATGGGTTGATCATCATGTGCATCACCATTGACTAAAGTATCTGTACAAACACGTCACAACATAAGCAATATATAATACCAATTATGGCAATAACAGTTAAAAGAATCACCGATAAATGTTATCACATATGCTTAATAAACATTTTGTTTTATTGCATGTCAAGGTATACATATAATCACTATAGAAAGTCTGGGTGTATGAAACGTAAGTTAAAAATTTGATCAACAGCTAACTGATTTAAAGAGTAATTGCATTTTCAATTCTCCACCGTTCCAGGCTTCTGTACTGTGAACTTTAAAGTTTCCAGCAAACTTAGAATAAAGGTGACAACACAAAAACAGAAAGATGTTCATGATGGTATGGTAACTGAGGAAACTAGATTTTTCCAGTAACTTTAGTTACTACTAAGTTAATCAGTGCATTTTAATAAAACTCACCATAATATAATGGGTAATGAAAAATATTTAATAAATGTATCTTATCAATAGATTTAAAAGTGTATGTGCTTTTGAAAATGATATGACATGAAGCAGTTTAACTTAAGAGTTCATACAGACAGCAGTGTAACTGTAAATATTAGACAAGTAAAACATGCCGCCAGTTTACCAAAGAGTTTGCTCATCCGGTTAGGTTAGCCATAGGCTGCTGGTACAAACTTCGATCTTTATTTTGATGGGATGCACGTAAAAAGACAAAACAGAGAAAAAAAGGAGAAAACAACAAAACAGTTATCATTTTTTCAACTGGTAACATCAATTAAATATCATACTTGCTTTAGAATTCAGACATAAAAAACCTTTTTTATAAATAAACAGATAAATAAGAAAACAACAGTTAGTAGTCACTCACTGGTCAAGTACACAGCAAAACAAACTCACTACCATACAATTAGATATCTCTGTAGTTTATAAACATAACTTAATTTCAATATCAAGTATGAAAAAGATAAAACTATTTCAAAAGGCAACTGGTTGTTTTTTTCCCAAATCTAATACCAGTTCTCCACACATGAAACAAACCTTCAATGAATAACCATCACTTATATATGGACCAAAAAGTGCAAGATGAAGAGAATCTGAACTTGGGGTAACCTGACTGAACACTAGAGCTGCAAATTATATAATACTGATGGAGGATAACAGCTTGTCACCTCTTGACACTTCACAGTGAATAGCTCATCATATTTTTAGCAGTGGACAGAATGGAAAAAAAAGTCATGGTTTAAGTGTAGCTACAGCAATAAAATTCTTGCCTCTGGGGAGTGATATAGAGCAAATGCTTTATTTAAATGTGGATTGACTGTCTTCTTGGGTACCCTGTGTTTATCAGTTAAATCCCTCATCCTCTTACACAGCACCATGACAAAGTAGCTACCGCTGATATCAGGTGCAGCTACAAGAAGAGATGTTTAACTAACATGTTTTTAAGAAATACCTAAAATTTAAAATTTTGCTGTCATTTAATCACCTTTAATGAAGGGTGGGGAAATTCATAAAACTTCATGTGAGATGAGAAACTACATATAAGTACTTTCTATTTTAAAGTCCACAATTAACTGAACCAATCCTTCAAGTTATTTCTTACCAGTCTCCTGTAACAAATGGAGCAACATGGCTCTGTCTGAAAAAAAAGACTTTGGAGAAACTTTTAAAACAAATATTTAATAAAATATTCATCACTATATATTCTGTTCATGCCTTGCAGCACATGTGACCCAAGGCAAGGGAAACAGGTCGTGGCAACATTTACAAATGCCATCAACGTTCACCAACCAAGTGCTAAGGAAAACATTAAGGTTAGGCTCTATGAACTGAGGTTGCATTACACCTGTCTATATCATCGTAGCCCTTATAATTCTTTGTTTGTTGACTGATAATGGCAAGAGGCAAGTATCTGGTGATTCTAAATAATTGGAATCATGGTGTGACAGTAAGAAATAACCTGGTAGATAAACTTTGATCGTCCAGGTCGGGGGTTGTACTTTGAGCCAATCACCCTTCCTATAAAAAGACCAGGGATTACAGAGAGTAATTAATACTGAAATTATTCTTACTACAAAAAGTGTGTACTTGACCACATGATATAAACCGAGTATAAATTACATTCTAAATCAAAAGAATTCTACCTTCAACAGGACCAACATCAAATCCTCGTTTTCGTCTTCTTTCTCTCTTTAGCCCTTCCTGCCCTTCATTTCCACTTCCTGTTCCATCTTCAATGGTTGTTACCTGAAGAACAAACCAGTCTTTTCCATTTAATGAACGCGATCACATACACACACATTTTGGCACAGGGATTGAAAGAATAATGTTGCAAAAGATCAAATATGCAACATGTGCATTGGCTACTTGCCTTAAACAAACACACTTCATATTTTTGCTTATATCTTTAACATAATTTTAAAACAATGTTTGCTGGTTTCTGTCCATGTCTCAGGGACAATGGTTCATGTTACAGTGTATTAAAAATGCTTTCTTACTTTGTAGTACAAAAATCAAATACAGAACAAGTATTGATTATATAAAAAAGTGCAAGTCATTCACATGAAACAAATTTATGTGAGTTATTCCATGCATAGCATTTTTTATATCAAATAGACTGACAGACATTTCTAAAAATGGTTAGTAGTTTCAGATCAAAGTACCACCTTTGTTTTTACTTTTTGGAATAATACTTTCCATACTGGAAAGTATGGAGCAAGATACCCCCACCCCCCCACCATACCCGAGATATCTTGCCTCAGGTGAACAGTATGCACCAGGGTTAGAAAATATTCGATATTCTTAAAAAGAACAAGTTATAAGCAGCAATAAATCTTTGGATAACGAATGTGCGTACAAGATGGTTTTTCTTTTGTTGGAAAGAAGGACTCCAATCTGAAATGTACATAAGTAAAAAATTTGTTGCTACTGTAGAAACATCAATGCAGTATTCCATTAATTGCTGATAAAAGAAAGGTCCTTGTTATTGGAATTTACGGATACAATATATAAGATATAAACAAATTTGAATACTTAATGAAAAGTAATATTACCTGTGAATGCAATACTATTTTCAAATGAAGAGGTGCAGTAATTGTCGCTTTGATTTTAAGTGCATCTGCTTGCCAATGATTACGTAAACAAGTTCAAAATAGTACGAATGAAAGATTTATTCAAAAATATAAAACTGAAGCTTTTAAATAATAATTCAACCCTTATTATTGCAAGAATAATTTTAAATACTGCACAGAGCTTAGAGAGATCGGTGAGAAAAACTCTCCATTTGCTAACTACAAACATGAAAGTTCTTCAATCATTATTCGAAGGAAAAAACAAGATTTCTATTTCAGACAATATGAAAACATAAACTAAGTATTTTCTACAAAAAGAATACGATACATATCCAAATAAAACCATTGCTTACCACGCCATTTTGGTTTAAATCTGAGTTGCCATTATCAAACTGTGCGACTGCAGCCATTTTTCCCTGACAAACGTGTAAAACACGCGCGTTGAACTCTGGGGTGTCAATCAAATAGGGCAACCCAAAAAGTACTGGTGATGAAAACAATTATTACTTATCACACCATTGGCTAGAATTTTTAAGGAATGACCAATCAACATACTTTTTGTATCCTGGTGTTTTCCTTATGCAAAAAAAGGGTTGAGAAAAGTGAAAATGCCAGGGAGAATTTACGAAGTTGTCTTTCGTCTTCCTTTCTTGTTAATATTAGAAGTCCTACTGACTGTAGACCTTAGAGAGTTTGACAAGTGGACCACGCATGCCCGGCTTATCCAGATTTTTGGTAAGAATACCCACAGCATTTTTAATCCAAGACCTGAAAGACAGTGTGCCCTCGTCACGTACGCATTTAGCTTCTTGTACTTGAAAAAATAAATGAAGTATTTCACGTATTTACTTAAGCTGTTTTAAGCCTCATACGTATTGAGAACTATCAAATGCTAGTGATAGACTTAGCATGATGTTTGAAGTATAATGCAAGGTGCATTCACGAGAGATAATGCACTCTCTATTGTATCGTATGTTAATGATTTTGAGATTATAACTTACAATTTGTCTGACCAAAGATCAGTCTAATATACTAATATTCTTAATTAAGAAAAAGTTTATTTATTCAATTACTATATTAAACAATAGAAAATGAAACTATTGACATTTAAAAGTTTAATGTAATCATCATCGGTTGACTGTTCATGATCGTACAGGCCCAATTGTTTATCTAGTTATATGTTATAATGAATACTGTCACGTTTTGTTACTCAGAGCATATTTTGTTTTGGTGGTCGTAATGTTAAAATACTTTGCCAGTGAATGCTACCATGTATGGACTACCCTTTGGTCTGCTTGTGGCAAGCATTAACAATATGGCCACTGTAACACTGATTAAAGGGGAACTCCAGGGAAAAATTAAACTACTTTTATTTCAGTTAATATAATGTTTTTGATTATAGTTTTGATTATTTATTACCGTCAACTTTTAGAACAGCCAAGATTTTTTACTTTAAACTTTGGGAAAAAAAATTGTAAGTATGCCATCTTGTAAAGATTTGAGCTATGTTACAAGGGTCAGCAGTCATTTGTGATGCAACCACATCAAACAAAGACTGCAGCAGTTTCACAGGCTTTTCAAACATGCAGTGGTTCCAAACAAGAAGTAACACTTTGTTACAAAATTGTATTTCTTCCTGCTCCTGCTGTAAAGATTTTTTGTGTCTATTTGACATGGTGATGTAACTTGAAGTTACGCTACCATATTTCTGAGCCATTGGTTCTTTTCCGAGATGGCAGAGTTTTATGTGGATTTTTACATGAGTTTTAAAGAAAATAACTCTGCTTTAAGTGCCTGTTTACCAGAACTATTATAACAAACTAGATACTCTTCAAGCGCTCACTTGTGCCGTTTGTGACACGAATCCCGATACTTAGTAACATAGGAGCAACCTTGTCCCCAGTGTCCTCTCTTTCGCTATTGCAGGACACTGGGAAGAAGTCAAAATCTTGGAGAAAAAAGCTGGAGAAACGCTAGCATTTTTAGACTTGTTGCCTTACGGCACAAGTAATTAGTTATTAAAATCTTGAAGCTTCAGTAGAACCAAACTTGCTAATATCCTGGAGTTCCTCTTTAACTAAGTATGTTAGGGTTTATTGCAAATTATATCAAATCCTCTTGAAATGTTTAATCTGCTAAACTGTTGTGGGCACTATAAAATTGTATAAGTAAAGAAAATTAGAAGTGTTTATCACAAACTATGTTGAAACCCATGGAAATCTTCAAAAGAAATTGAATTATCGGTATGCTGTCTCCAATCTTACTTTTCATGACTATTCATATTATTTCACTACAAGCAAAAGACTACTTATAAACCAAACAGCTATGGTTGTGGTTTCAAAAAATTGTTGTGTTCAGATTAAAAGCAACAGTGCTCAGCACTATCTAAATACTGCTGTCAGCTTTTTAATGGCCAAGCAAAAGAGAAACTTGTGCAGTTAATTTCATTTTTGTTTTTTTCAAAGTTCCTTGTGGATGAATAGAAAATCAACTATATCAAATTATATAAAAAGGGCTGCAATGTTTCTCAACATTCTTGGGACATTAACCCCAAAATTGATTTTAAACTAGCCAAAGTTATTTATAAAGGAAATTTTATGCATAGAATAATAACCTTGAGTCATGGCACATTGCTGCAACAGAAAATGCCAATAATAATTCATAACTGCTCCTTAAACAATACAATAATCTTTTAAAAAAATAGTTTTACTTACATTTTATATTTGTATATTTCATTTGTCCTTTTGTTTGTTTTTACCTTATTGTATTGTTTTTATTCATATTCTTAATTCTTATTTTACACCTTTTATATACGGGTTCTTTTTTATATGTTTTTACTTGCTAAAGGTTGTAGATTGACAGCTTAAAGCTTGTATTTTAAAATAGATGGCAGGGCTCTACATGGCAAAGTGTTGGTTCGCTACTGCGACTTATTTGGTCAGCTGGCGACTAACTGTTCACTCGTTGTCACCAGTCTGGACGCGATGATTTCAGGTTATTATTAGGTGCTGGTGACCAAATTTCAAAATTTAGAAGCCAGGTGTCCCCAAGGTTTTTCTTCTGAAGTTGAGTCCTGGATGGTTACTGTTAGTTAGTTACTAGAGAAACAGTGCTTATCACAAAGTTTCAACCTAGAGTTGTGTATATTTTTGAATATAATATTAATATATATCAATGCCAATATCGTGTGTCTGTTTTTACTAACACAAACATTCTTTTGTCAACAGCTGGTGTATGTTTACTTCTTCTGTTTTCTGTGAGTCAAGATCAGCTAAACAGCATCTATAACTACACCTTGTTTGTTGCTGATGTTACATTTGTGCTGTACCTTAATGTTCACAATTCAGTCGACTTCTACAGTGGAATATCTGATTATTTGCAGCAGGGAATTCAATTAAAAACTGGACATGTATTTCCACTTCTTCCAATTATTGTGGGAGCTTGGATTTTTTATATTATATCCCTTGCTTTATATTCAAAGACTTTCCACACCATCAAACCAATAGTCTTCACGTTGGCAGCAATTCCAGTTCTTACAAGATATGTCATTGGTTCACAGGGTGAGCCCTCACTGTGGTTGTGTTGCTGTTTCTTTGTTACAGTTCAACTTTTCCTTGAGGGTATTTTTCATTGTGTTTATCATATATATTTTAGTATTGTCAATACCGTTGTTGCATCCAAATGGATGTACAGAATGTATGGAATAACTGTTCTCTTGCTGTTCCACTGGAAACGACTGGAGATTCCACTCTGTCTTGCTTCTTTATCAATCATTTTATTCACATCCAACTTGCTTACTATAGTTGTGTTTTCAACTAAAACTTTGTCAATGATAGAGCTTTTTCACCTGTGTATGGCTCACACTTGCAACTCCATTCTTTCAGTGTTAGGATGTTGTTTTATAATCTACAAATTGTCAAGCTTGCTGTTGCAGTTTGTGAGTTTCTGTTACCGAGAAGAATTTGTTGCAATCCCAGATGACCCGGCTGGAAACCCCAATGGTATGAGGGAAGGATTCGGGTTTTTTTTCCTTTCATTATATACAGGCCTTTCAAGCTGTGACATAAGTCGTAAGATGGTTCTGTTGGAATTGATCTCGTATCTCATTCTTTCAGCACTGATGAGGTCAATGTTTGAAATGACTGAACCTTTGCTTTTAACTTTGGGATCTCAGCATTCAAGGAGTTACAAGAAGCATCTGCGAGTGTTAGTTTTTAGTATTACTCTGCTTTTAGTATCAGTTTATCTGGCCTTCAGTGTATATAGTCTGAAAGAAAGAATTCCCTTTGTAACTCCAAATGTCATCACAATTGCACAGATAACTGCGGCATTGATATTATACAGCATATATATGTATGAAGCCCATCAAGATACTCTGTGGGAGAACCTGGATGATTATGTATATTATATTAATGGCAGTTGCCGTTTGTTTGAGTTTGTAGTAATATCTGCAGTCCTTTGTTATCGAGTATGTGACTTCAGTTTGGAATGGACCCTGTTTCAAATTGTTATGGCCATTCTTCATGTTTATGTAAATATTTGGACGCCAGCAAAAGAAGGATGGCAGAGTTTAAGGATGCGTCACATGGTTAATCAAAGGATGAGCTCTTTGCCATATGCCTCCCAGAAAGAGATTGAAGACCTCCAAGATGTGTGTGCTATCTGCCTTGATGAACTTAAGGCAGCCAAAGTTACCCCATGTAGACACTACTTCCACACTATTTGTCTAAGGAAATGGTTGAATGTTCAGAACAAATGCCCTATGTGCCACACAACTATTGTTCAATAATCAAAGAAAATTTATTTAATATTGAAATAGAAGAAACTTAGTTATTGTACATATTAATTTATCGAGTTAAGTTGTTGACAATGTGTTAGGTGCAAGAATTGCTTGAATCATTATGTTAAGATTAATGGAATTTAGCAGCTGAAAGTGAATCATGTTCATCAATTTTTCTTCCACAGCTAGGGAGTGGCTTCAGTTTCTGATAGTGCTTGCAGTTCTCACTGTACACATTCAAATGTGAAAACACGATATCTTGGGAATTGAAGTTGAACTTCAAAGCCCTAAATGATATTCCCTTGCCATTAAACACAACTTGCTCTCACAAATATACTTTTTTAAAAAAAGTTTTACTTTACACTAAAACTATAATATTTACAATAAAAAAATGTAATATTAGTGATCTAGCAGTCTTAATTTTTTATGTTATGATGAAGTTTAGTTTTGTTACTCGATGCATTTTATTTTGACAGTCAAAGTGAATAAAAAAATTACCAGTGAAACCCTGTGAATGCTACCTAATTTGTCTTTGGCAATCATTAATTATACATCCTATGTAAGACTGTTTAAGCGAAAAGGTTGCAAGCTACTGTATGTCAAAACCTGTTGCATTTTTCAAAAGAAATAGTTCTACTTTCTCCCTTCCCACATTTTTCCATGAATGTCACGCAACAGCAAGATCAATAAAGTACAGCTAGTTAGTCCGGAAAACCGATTTAGCTTGTAATGAGATTGAATATCAATAAAACTAAAAGGTTGTGGGCTTTAAAAGTGCATATTGCAAAATATAAGTCATTAAAAAGTGAAAATTTTGATCATGACAAATTTTTAGTTATTTTAAAGGTATACAAGCACAAAGGCAGAAGTACCTTTTCTAGAAAAAATGTAAAATTCATGGCCATTAATCTGGATTGCAAAGTGTTTTTAAAAACGCTTGCAACTCTATGCACTCAAAATGCACATATAAAACTAAGTATCGTAGGTTTTATGTGATCTATAAAACCAACTTATAACCTAGTTAACAAGACGCTCTAGAAGACTTGGCTACCTTTTGTTCCATGTTTCTCTTCTCCTCACAACACAGTACTCCAGTTTGTTCTTATATAACAAGACGCTCTAGAAGAGTTCACTGGGCTACCTTTTGTTCCATGTTTCTCTTCTCCTCACAACACAGTACTCCAGTTTGTTCTTATATAACAAGACGCTCTAGAAGAGTTCACTGGGCTACCTTTTGTTCCATGTTTCTCTTCTCCTCACAACACAGCTGGCAATGCAAGGAATTTTACCTTAGTCGTTTAGCCCTAGTTCATACGTGGAATATAATACAGAGGAATTTAATTCACATTTTATTCGACGATTAGTTGACATAAAGTGCTCATTCCGATTTAGACGAAGAATTTAATGCGAACGATTAGGTGGACATCTGAAACGAGATGCTGTAAAGATGTTTTATCCGTATTTGGAAGACGGATAAGCGTCTTGGACGAATTAATGCTTTGGACGAATTTAGTCGCAGAATCGTTGAATATTAATACATGGACAGCTTTGAAATATATTCGTTCGTGTTAAAACAGGGCCAGTTACTTTTAAATTCGTTTTTTCAAGAATATAATGGGATACATTTTCATTAGTGTTAACTAGACAATTGTTTGTACGTAGTTCTAAATAAACGTAAAATATGTAAATAAAACAGTTGATTCGGCAAGAGATTTCCTTCAGAAATTATGAACCTTTTATTCAAGTTTCGCTTTCGTAGGAAGTAAATCGCTCAGATTTCTTATTAGTGGCAAAACAAATATATTTCATTATGGGCATGATCTTATAATTTTACATTTCCCCTAAAAACTATCCCCGTAGTCGTAGAATCAAGCTTTGACATTGAGCGAGCGAAGTGCATAGGTAAAGCCAGTTCCTGTCGCTTAACTGGGTTTTTTGAAAAAGGTATGTAGTTAACTATCATGCATGTATTTCTTGTATACCCCATACTCTGTTGTAAAGATAATTTTGAAATTCAGCTTTAAAATAGATTAAAAAACAAAGTTTGGGACAGCGGAAAGTTTTTGGTGACTGCGTTCGTTTGGAAGACCTGGTGATAAGTGTATAACCATAAGGAATTCCTGCAGTTTTACACCATGACAAAGGTTATGCCCTCCAAAATTTTGTTTGTATTGGAAAGAACTACTGAATCATACTAAACATGCATCAACAATTTTCCCATATTTATTTTCATTTTCAAGATTATCACGTTTGTGTAATTTGAAGTTCCTTATTTAGAACGGGATGTATGCATATCAACGGTGTTTTCTAGAACGACGTATAGTTCGAACGCATAAAAGTCAAAACCTTCTGTTTTGTAAGCAATGTTTTGAAGTTATTCAACAACAGATTGTTTGAAAATACAGTTCAATACGTAATTATACATACTGTAGTACTCTGGTTGGAACTGTGTTTTAAAAACACAGGTGCAACCAGAGTACTTTTAGCGTGCAAGGAGCTCGTATTTTGGCGCGAGCGGTTACTCCGCCATCTGGAATGAATAAGCGCGCGGAAATCTGGGTTTTGTTTCGTGTAAAGCCTAGAGGACACAATAAAATAGGGTTTTTGATTGGCCGAAAAACGGTTGGGGTATAACCTTTATACTTACTTTGATTGGTTCAAAGATCTGTGTCCTCTCCACGAAGTAAAAACCGTATCTGGAACAACTCCATAATGTACACTGAAATATGGCGGTCGGGCTCAAAAGAAAGGAACAGAGAAGAAGAAAGAAAATCATTCGCCGAGCTTACTAGCGTGGTTAGAGATTTGGGGTCATTATTAACTGCATTGTA
>JAOBRB020040528.1:191-15404 GCA_027575285.2 Zoanthus pulchellus | reverse complement strand
TGAGATTGGAATTTCTAGCCATTTACGGATGTAACTGTTTATAATAGAATCAAGATTTTCAATTACCCAGGTTTTAGTAAAGTTTGCAACAGTGAAATAAATAATAATGATAATGACAATAATAATAATGATGATGATGATGATGATGATGACTTCATTTAGGTGTTAACTCTTCTAGCTGGCCAAAGAGAGAGTGCTTACTGACGTTTCGGACGTTGATCCTTAGTAGGAGCAAAACGAAGAACAACTATAGTCCAAAACAACAGAAAGGATTCTCTTTTTTTCATACGGTGTATAATTCAAATATTTTCACTGTTTTTCAGCCTCAGCCTGAGCTTGTTCTTAAATTGTTAGTAATTTGTGGTCAATCTGAGTCTCTTCTTTGTAAAAAAAAATTGTAAAAAAGCGTGTGAATAGAAACATGACCGGCCTCTCATTACTAACTTCTGCTCAGTTTTGACGTAATGGTCTTGAGCTAGCTTCTTGAGTTTGCTGTAAACAGAAAAAAATGTTAAAATGTTAAACGATCATTCAATGTTAATTTGTGCGTGCATGCCGACAGCAATACTTTTTACTTTGAATGTGTGCAATATTTTCAAACTCCATCCGCTTATGGGGGAGTTTTAAAAAGCAGCGATGAACCGAGTAATGTCTGGAAGGGGATGGGGGTGAGCTGGAGAGAACCTCTAAAGCCGTTGAGGATGGGGGAGGGGGCAGTGCTTGCGCACCCCGTTCAACCCCCTGCGTACGGTCCTAGCATTACATACACGCCGTCACAATTGTCCCTTTCATAAACCGTCGTTGCCATTCTTTTCTAGTATGGCAACGACGATTCACGTAAGGAAAAATTGCCGCTCGATTCTTCAGCATTACTGGTTTAAAGATCAGCTCGATTATTTAGTTGCGTTTGATGAAGTTGTAATTAACGCTAGCAAAGGACAGACGCCAGCTCTGGCAAAGATTGTGTCAGCCGGCCAAATATGTAGGCCGCGACAGGGCTTAAAAGAGTTAGCCATGTTTTAAAACGCCAAAAAGAAATACTAAACATTCTTTTGTCAGGTTTTTCTTTTTTCCTGGATTTTGCACGTGAAAAGAATTCTAAGGACCAGGTGGACGAGAGCAAGCAATTTTCGGATATGCTTATTTTCACACAATATGCACAAGGTTTTAGAAACGCCAAAGTAGGAATTCGAAAACTGCTTTTATACAACCTCAAAACAAACCAAATAAAAGATATAAAAAGGTTATATAAATAACAAGTTTATGACGAAAACACTTATGTTTTACAATAAACTCGACCCCAAGTACAGCCCCAAAACTTGCGCTTATCCACCACAGAGACATTTTTGACAGCGGCAAATTTGGATGAAACCCAAGGAAAGAATAGTTTTTACGCAATCATGCTAGCTAAACAGCTATACAACAGGAAGAAATTGAACAGGCTCAATGCAACGAAAGCTCGACATATTACATGTACAACTGGTCTGCAGACAAAATATCGGGGTCTTGCGATCAGCGAAAGGACGAAAAATCGTCTACTGTGTGGTAGCTTTAATAATGATTATTAGATCAAACCTAGGACTAACATATATAAAGATTATTTTTGAACGTTCTTTCCAACATCATTCACAAAGCTCCATGTTTGTCTATCAATTCCTTTCAGTCAGTAAGCTCAACCCGCACAAAATGCAAACGAAAAAGTACGAACATTTATTTATAAATATTCGGCTGATTTAGGATCCAATTTAATTAGCCATTAAAAACTAAAAAGTTAAAACATTAAAAAAGCAAAACGAATAGAACTTTAAAACTAAACAAACACTTATATGTAAATAGATTTTTGGTAACCATGCATACATTTTTTTTTTCATTTATCAAGTATATACATATATTTAGCTAAATCTTGATACGAGCCCAGTGGCCCATGGAACCGGCGCTTATCTCCGGTTTCTGTAGTGTTAAGCGGATGAGAGTCTTTGACTTCCCCTTGACGGGACGCTTAATCAGTGTATATATAATTTTAATGTCGTATTAATTTTGGTTTTTAATGTTTTAACAATATGCAAGCCAATGCTTTCCGAGTAAATTTTCGTAACTCAAGTTATAGCCATGGTTCTCAACTAAAATACCTGCAGTTTTAAACTGCATCTCCTCATGCACTAATAGCATAGTTTTAAGAGTCGCTATCTTGACATACGTGCACAGCAGACCTGCGCAGTTCGATTTTTGCCAGCTTGTTCATCAGAGCGCGTTTAAACCTACTTTCCGAGACAAGCTGCTGTTTTAATAATTTGATAACCTGCGCATGCGCAACAGACATTGTGCGAAAATAGTATACCAACATACACATTACCAAGAAAATTGGACAAATAAAGGCGCTGGAACCAAGGTAGCGCACAGTCTCCCCAAGCCACTCTTGCCATTCTGACAGCCCCTTTACAACGTTAATTTCATGGAACATCCTTTTGGTGACGTCACACTTTGGGTTACTAAATGGTCCACAACAGGAAGGAGGTACAAGTGTGGTCCCATAACCAACAAGAGCAAAGCACATCATAAAGCCGAACAATAACAGAAGAGTAAAAATGTAGTTGGCTCGGGCACGTTGGTAGGGCTTATTTGGCAGGCGGTTATTATGAACCAAGTTCAGTTTCTTTACGTAAAAGAGAAGGACCAGTTTTAAGAATCCCATGGCGGGTAGGAGTGGGGAGAAAAATGTACCAATCCAAATCAGACATTGACCATAAACTAAGTCGAGAACATTCTCCGGTATCTCAAACGGCGAGATTCCCAGACCCCTTAAGAGTCGTATCTTCGTAACGAGTTGTTTTCTAATGACGTCAAATACAATTGAAGTTACGAAGATCGCAAACAAGTCAATCCATACTAACATGTACATTTGGGCTGCGATTTCGTTTTCCCAGCATGTGGCACAGTCTGGGTTCCTCGTGTCGTACAAAATACCAATAAGAACGCCAATCGCTGATAGTTTTACAAACACTCGTCTCCAGAGGTTGACACCTAACTCAATGCGAGGACTGTAATCCTCGAATATTGACAGAAACTCAAATAAAGGCGGTAAGATAATGTTTGGTGCTGTGATAGCAAGCGAGAGAGCAGCTCTGATGACATATTGCACAAACTGATTTTGGTTTTTGTCTTGTTTCTCTGACTTTGTCCTCTCCTGAACAGCTCGAATCACCGATACAATAGTCAGATACCATACCGCGGGTATGAAAACGAGGTTTATAAACACCCTCATGCCATACAGTCTGTATTTTTCTTTCTTGGTTCGATTGCGCACCCTTCGCTTTCTCACTTCTTCTGATAAACTGACATTGATGTCCTGTGCTATGAGCGAGCGTTTGAAATTGGCCCCATCTCGCTCACTGATACAGTAATCCCATGA
This sequence comes from Zoanthus pulchellus, assembly GCA_027575285.2. Lineage (NCBI taxonomy): Eukaryota > Metazoa > Cnidaria > Anthozoa > Zoantharia > Zoanthidae > Zoanthus > Zoanthus pulchellus. Next base: position 11,995 of record JAOBRB020040528.1, on the reverse strand, counting down.
CGAGAACGCCATATTGCAATACGACTGAAATAAACCGCCGCTATAAATGAAAGTGTCCTGGAAACTAGTGGCCAGGTATCTCAACATCATTACCAAGCTAAGCACAAAATACCCCCCTCCGACTAGAATATAGGCCAGGGGGAGGCGATAGATCTGTCCTCCAGGAAGAATGACGTCACGAGGGGCATAGTGGCTGTAGAACATGACAGTATTAGTTATCCAACCTTGGCCGGTCATAAAGTCCAATATCTGACCCGCTGTTCCTGAAGTAGTACTGTTTCCCCGTGATATAAAAGTGCAATTTCTACCTGCATTTGGTGCGGCTTGTATCTGTAACACAGCTGGTAAGGCGACAAGACCGAATGTCAGAAGAAATATGGCAAGATTTAAAAACAATAGCCACCGCAACACAATGAAATACGATAACACGCCGTTGCCAAAGCGACTTTCAACTTCCTTGTAATGACCTCGCCATAGCTCCACGGAATAAAACCATTCCCGTGAAGCAGTTTTGAATGACGACCATCCCATTGCAATTCTCAATTTAAAGTATTTGTATCGTGAAATTTTACCACGAGTTTCATGTTTACATGATCGCCTGCAGTCCCTTCGAAATGACAACGGAGCTGGAATTGCTCTAAAATCAATCACCTGTGAAATGCTATCGAAATCCTCAACTGTGTCTTCGTCTTCACTGCCTGCTCTCGCGTAGTTTTGATAAACGTCCCGTTTACCGCTCATTCTGCTCATTTGCCTAACGATACTTCGCCTTTTTAAAGCAGCACGACGGCTAATTCTTGTTTCAGTGGAGGAAGAAAGTGTAAGACGTCTCTCTGTTGAAGGAAGAATAGTTGAGCGTCTCGCCATTTGACTAGGAAGATCTGGTAGACAAATATTGTTGCAATCTGTTGTGTTCTTTCCAACATTGGTGTGTCGCGCTGAATCAAGTTCATTTTCAATACTACTTTGTGAGACAAACGTGTCCATCTCAATATCTTCTGCCATCTTGTTAAAATTGAAGAATTTAGTTCAATGGCTGTTAGAAATATGTATGTTCCTTTCAACCAAAAGCTTCCGTTGCTCGAGTCAAGGTTAATGCGTGGAGCTAATTATTAACTAAATGAGTTAAACAGTTCCTTGGCGTGTTGACAAAGTTGAAGAACATGTTAATTTTTTATCCATATGCACATAAACAGTTTTAAAAAAACTTCTTATTTCCGGCATCGATCTAAAAAATATGTATAATTATCATTGATTTGATTATCTTTGCCGGAGGCGAAGTGGCACGGCGAAGCCAATACCAGTATATCTCCCGCCAGAGAAAATTTAAAAAAAACATACACATTTAATATTAGAAATAAAAATTTTAAAAAGCAATGAACAACAATTTCGCCGATATAAGTTAGATCAACTAACAGTCAAATCTTAAAATGAAGCAATAGCTTATTCAATTTTTTTATCATTTTTATTTATAACTTACAACTTATATCATTTATAATTTACAACAGTGGATTTTCTGTTAAATTTGATAAATAAGAAAATTACTAATTGCATGTACATTGATGAAAAAGAAATTATTCGCAATGTTGAATATACATTAGCTTCAACTTTCTTTCAAAAATTTCAAGAAACATTACTTTCAAATAAGAAACTAGCGGTCTACAAAGAAATAAAAAACAATTACTTACATGAAACTTACTTATTAGAAATAAAAGATTTGAACAAAAGGACCGCAGTTACCAAATTACGACTTTCTGCCCATAATCTTCCTGTTGAAGTTGGAAGATATTCAAACACTCCAAAGCAAAATCGTTTGTGTACTCTCTGCAACCTCGGTGAAATAGGTGATAAATTTCACTACTGCATGATGTGTCCTCATCACGAATTTCAGAAGCTAAGAGCTAATTATATATATACAAAAGATAATTTTGAAAATCCTTATTTTCATATATAATCTCAATGGCTGATAAATCTATATCTACAACTACCGCAACTTACTTTTATAAGTTACTGAAGTTGTATGATTTGTTAACGAAAATATGAATGATTTGTACCTGTTATAGGAGTTCAACTTTTTTTTTCTATTTTTAGACATTTGATAATGTTATGTATAATGCGTTTATATAAATATGGTATGTATATTGTAGGTAACAACTTGTAAACCGAGTTGTATACCTTTGCTAATGAATATCAAATACAACTCATTTTTCCTAACACTTTTACAGAAACTTTTATTTGAGACGGTGTTGAAGTTTTTTGTACTAATCGTTTGTTCCAAGCAATACATTTTTTCAGCCAGACATAATTGTTTATTTTGCCTACAGACCCGGTCATGTCAACCAGTCGCTGTTACATTTTTTAAATTCTTCACAAAAGAATTTGATTCATTTTAATAAAATGCGATGTTAAAACCGTTTTTGCCGGAACCACTTTACTGTGTGTGACGAGTAGTTCCAACTCAGTGTTTGAAAATAATCTTCGACACAATCTGATGTTTTGCGCTTGTAAAAGATACGTATCTCCTTTCAAACGTAGTCGCAAGGATGTAGGAAAAAGTTTTAAAGGCGCGTTTAGGCGGATCAATTATGTTGGTCAAACATCGTTGGACGTAGCATGTTGTCCCGTTTGAACAACACAATCAAACATGATGCAGTTAGACGATGTTGGATGATGCTCAACCATCATCGTCCAAAATTTTCAGTCGCGTAATCAAAATCATGGGAACCTGGTAACGAAATATCCAACAATGTTGAATGGTGATGGATTACCCAGCATCCAGCACAACCTAACACTGATCAGACACTGTACGCGCGTCGATCCAACGCCAATTAACAATGTTGGATAATGTTTGACCCAACAAGCAGCTTCATCTGTTTGAACTGGTCTTACGCCTTTGTTTCATATTTTTGCAACTATTTTTGTTCTCAAAGTGTTGTCCTGGTTATCAATCCCACATTACATTGCAGGAATAAGATAGGCTGAACAATGCATGACATGTCAAAACTGGACCGACTGTTTGTTGTTATTATTTCGTTAACTCACGGTTTTTTATAAAAACAACCTTTTAAGAAGAATGAGGCTTAGATTGGCATAAAATTAAGTTCTACAAACTAGCAATAATCATAGATTAGTGAAATGCGTTTCGCGGTAAATTTAGTCTAGTCCTGGAACTTTTTTCGGCTCAGGTAGCCTGTGGTAGCGTCCTACCACAGGCTACCCGACTCACAAACTGGTCCAGGACTGGTTTTAGCGCATGCCCAAATACAATTTTCACCATGCCACACGCAGCCACATGAAATCGAGGTCGAATGTGTCGTCCCAAGATGGCGGCCAAAAGCTCAAAACGGCTCGGATATCATTTCCGAATCCCGCGGGACATCCCGAAAATACACCTAATTAGAATGCGTTCTCCTTCGTCAAACGCAATAACCAGTAACACAACTTTGTGTGAATTAAAAACAAAATATATGGAACGTTTTTTCATGAGGTCAAATTAGTTGTAAATTTAGCAACCTGCCGCGCCAGATTTTATCTGAGGAAAAATTGATTTTGCACAAGTTTGTAGACAAAACATAGAAAATGAAATTTTTAAACATTTCTTAAATTCTTAAATGTGGAACATTTTTCGATTATTATTAATACTAAAACGTTTTATAAGAATTTTAATATGTAGAAAACTTGAAATGTGATAATAATAATAATAATTTAACAATAACAATAATAATAATATTAGTATAATATTAATATTATAATAGTATTATTATCATACTATTATAATATTAATATTAGTATAATATTAATATTATATTAGTATTGCCCGTAGTGATAGGAGCCTTTGGGAGTGTAACGGAAGGATTTGATAAGTGGATTGAAAAGCTTGAAATTCCATGCAATATTGCTGTTATGCAAAAGACTGCCTTATGAAGAACAGCAAGGATACTAAAAACAGTTTAAGAAATGTAAAATATGGAAGAAGGCTCTCTTGTTAGCCCTACGTCTTTTGTTATGACTCGCCTAACAGGAGTATTTACGGTAACAGCCAGAACTACATCCCACAAGCGTTATACTTCCATTTTACTAGTTGTATTTTCTGTGGAAATCTGATCTTGTTTGCTAGCTGTGTCGTGCTGATGAGGCCCAATAAGGCCGAAACTGCTGTCCACGGCTGCTAACATTCAGGCTCACTCTATCTTTAACCCTTTCAGTCCCAGTTATATTGTTAAATTCTCCCAACTTGAGCTTATATTTTTCATTGAACAAGTTTGAGAGAATTTTGCTTTTGATCTTCATTAGTTTGCTTTGTTTGATTAATTCTCACTTTCTCATTACTAAATGTTTCATTTTGAATACGCTATGTGAGGAGAAGTTGGGTGCTGATAACCGATTGGGACTTTTAAAGAGTTATGGGTTTCAGTACGAGCTTAGTCCCTCTGACCTGGGAGGCCATAGTACCATATTTAGAGGCTGTTTTATTATAAGCACGCATGTGCAACACAGTTATATTCTAAGACTAAATAACGTAATTTTCTTTTCCTTTTTTTAAACTGCATGTCAGTGCCATCTTTTTGTATGTTTATCCCTTTCTTATCTATTTTTAAAATTTAACACAACAAAATCATGATGAATCCGAAACTAGTCTATTTCTCAATCATCTTGGACAATTAAGAAATTTATCTTAAACTTCTTACTCAATTTGTTTGGTTTATTTTTCAAAAAGTTGGGCATTTTTTTTTATTTATTATCAACAATTTTGTTGCAACTTTATTAATAATGGTTAATCATGTCAGACAGGCAAATCCTGTTTTCATAGTAAGCTTCCATCAACAGCTTTTAACGCTTAGGGCAGAAGGGGCTGGCCAGACATATTACCCATATATATATATACACATGGAAACAAAATTATATTAATTATGACATAGCTTGTTTTTACTTTAAAAGGTTAATGAATATGTAAATTTGTTCTCTTCCCGTTTAACAGCAAGTTCTTAACCATAAATACGGTTATCAAGAATAACAATAACGGATTCCAAATCATTCAAGCCGTAAAGTTTAAAGGATAAAAATGAAACATACTTTACAAGCTCGCTTAGGTTTCAGTTGAAACTTTTTTTGAGATGATTGAGTAAGGCGGAATCTCTATAGTCACTTGACTTCAAAAAGGTCCAATGTGACCTGTCATTTTCGATTTGTCTACCTATCAACGACAGAGGAGAACAACATAAGTAGATTGTGATGCTCCCAACTGAGTGTTATTCGGCGGCACAAGGCGGTTTGACAATTTCTCACTTTGAGACAACACAAACGCGGTAAAACTTTTTTCAGTAACGTGAAGCCATAACAAATTCTGTCCAATAACAACAATTTAAAGTCACATTGCCTCATTTCTAGACAACGCAATAAAGTTTTTGATATTTCGACGACGTACGCACTGGTATCTTGCAATTTTATGGCATTTGATGTACAGCATTAGCCATGTGACGGTTTGCGAGTCGAGTCGTAGTTTTATATACCGAATGTGCACTCCATTGATGTCTGGTCAGCGCGTCCGATCGGCTGTATCTTTGACCGCATCCTAGAATGGGGCAGACTAGACTTTTCTTTTCAGAGCCCTGCAAATGAGTCTTCATGTGCTTGCTTAGATGATCTTTGCGCCCGAAGGCTTTCTGACAAATATCACACTTATGAGGTCGAACGCCCGTGTGAATTCGTTTGTGTCTAGTAAGTTCCTCGTTTCTGGCAAATCTTCTATCACATCCTTCATAACTGCATTTATACGGCCGTTCTCCCGTATGAATTCGCAAGTGCCCTTGTAGTTGTCCATTATTGCTACAACGTATATCACAGAAAGGGCATGGGAACTTCTTTTTCCTCAAATTCTTTGGATTAATTGAACAAAAATCCCTTCTGGTAAACTCTTCATATTTTTGCAGTTTCGGTTTCAGTACCTGCGAGGATGTTAATCCACGAGAATTCTGAGGGCAAAGTGCTGAAATCAATGTAGGAGCAGCTTCGCATAAAAACTGTTCGCTCTGTAGTGAGGGCGGAGTGCTAAGGTTGGTAAAGCTTCGTGTCGTATAATTTTGATTCCATAGCGACGTCGAGCCTATCAACTCAGGTGTAGTATAAGTCTGTTGTATTAGAGACAACTGCGGCGCCTGAAACAGAATCGTCGGTTTAAAAACGCGAAATAAACTCAAATTGTTGGACTGTGTTGCCTGCATTGTTGATCCGACAATCACTATGATTGTCTTCGCCGGATTCTAATTCTGAACGTGACAATCCAGGACTCATATTTACTCAAGCCCTTCCTACTCTAGCCAATCAGTACTTGTGAAGCAAGCGATAAGTGAAATTAGAGACTATGTATGTCAAAGTTTGCTAGTAAGATTTAGAGGGCGTGATGTGTGGGTTTGAGCGGCTTGGATTGACCACCATGAAATTATGTGAAGGTTTTCATCCCTCATCGGAACATATCAAAAGGCCAACGCTATCCCTTGTGGGTGTTTTAAAGAAGTTTTTCACATCCATTCCCTATTTGTGACATATCCAATTTTTATTTATATCTAATTTCAGTCATTTCTTCCATCTAAACTTGTATAAATATTTATCAGCTGCATTTATATCTTTGAAGCCTCAAGGAAAACATTGAGTAAGCGTTCAATTGAGAAAACGAAAGCACTAATTAATTGAGGTAAATAAACGAATTGACGACTGAATGCGGTCATTTTAACAAACATCTGAAAATTGTAATTGCAATAAAATGCTTCAATGTGGGCGGATAAAGGTTTCTTAAGCATCTGTGGTGCATTTTCCGATCAATTTGTTGCTGAAATTGCATACCAATGTTCATTGATATATATCACACTAAACACAGTATGTCTGTCACTTTGATAACAATGTCCTGCATTTCTAGCGCGCAAAGCTCGGAGAAAGTCCGTACGTTATCTGACATGAACAACAGTTTGAAAAGATAATGGTTGAAAGTGTTTACATGTTACTCAATGTCCATTCATTCGTCTCATCCTCACGCCCGGTTCATGAAGAAGATTTCAAACACGCATTTTCAATGAGAATACCGGAAACAATTTAACCTAAAAATCACAAGCATGCTTCCGGTCTTAGCTCGGTTTCGCTTTGAACTGATGCGTTTTTAAAACCACAATTGGCATGATATATACGCCATCTCAAAAGAGACTTTTTAAAAGTTAAAACAAAAGGTATTTAACTGGATGATAAACTATCTCAATTCAAACTTGGTATTTATAATTTGGTTTCAAACCTACCAATTTATATACTCTAGTCTTGTATAGTTGTAATATTTTGAGGTGAACGCGAACTATTAGTATTAGGAATTTAAAAATGAAACAATTGCCTCGCGGCAAATTTTATCTCTGACACCTAGTATTTCAATCTTACTATCTATATAAGTATTGTGTAATGTTTTCAGTTGATCTTTTGTTTATAGCATAAGATCACAAACAGGAGAATCTTACAACCACTACTGCAAGCCTTTTTTAAGAACAAGTCCATTCTTCCGAGGCTCATTTTTCTTAATTTTTTGTTTTTTTCAGCCTCAATTTGTTCGTAACAAATATAAAACACCGCGAGACTTTAAATGGAGTCTCTACGTACGCAAAACACCTGAAAATATCTCTGCCTAGCCTCGCGCCTGAACTTGTTGTTCTAATAAAGTTGTTCTTACAGAATAGCGTGTAAGTTTATTCCATATATTAAAGCTGCGGAACTGACATTTTGAACCGTGCACGGCTTTTTATGAAATCGACTTAAAAAAGAAAAAGAAAGCAAATGGCGGTAACAAACAGTTTTGAATCAATTAACAATTTTTGTTGTAAAGCATTGTAGTAGAACTTGACGTTTCGTATGCTGCAACATACATCCTCAGAAGTGACGGTTGGATTGCTACATATGAGTATTTTAAAAAATTAAATGGCCGAAGAACAAAAATATTTATGAAATCAACTTAGCTTTATTAGGCCAGTTTGTTGGTTAGCTTTCGCCGAAAAGCTGGCGGACGGGCAATTTTTTTTTGATTTATACTATTTTTAACGCCTTGGTTTTTAGGTCCAAAACTGGATTTACTTGCGCAGTATAGATTTTTCTCGAAACTTCTTTTATCTAATTCAAAATATGATTCATAGTTCAATTTTCGCACGCTTTAAATACGAATGTCGTGAAAGTTCATGATTTTCTGCTGTTTTTATGGTCGATAAAAGTTAATAAAAAAAAAAAATTACATATAATAAATTTATTACTTGAAATATGTTAATGATAGATTATTGTTGTAAATAGTTGATATAAAATTTTAGATAAATTGTTTAGTAAAATTTTATAGATTTAGATATTCTATGTTTTAAATTAGTTTTATTCTATTATGCATTTTTATTCATTTTTTGTATTAAGTATTGTAAATAATTGACATGCAGGGCTCTCATGGACAGCAGATCTTTATTAGCTCTGAAGGGATAACCTGCGTCGCAGACAGTCTAGGCTGACGTGGCTGCCGTCTGCATCGCAGGCTATGAAGGGACTACTCTGTCATTTTTTATATATTTTATTTTCTATAAATAAAGGTTTCATATTGATATTGTCCCAAATGATACACGTGCTCATGTACGTAATACTAAAAGTTCCTCAATACCTTGTCATTTATTTCGATGTTTTTCACTATTTCAAGCTGCTGGGAGAAATAAGAAGAAAATGAGAACAAATTTGAGGGCGAAAAAACCCAAAAAGTTAAGTACAATGAGCGAAGGCGAAATGTTCTGGCTCTTATGAAAAGCGTGTAACCCTTTTGGCTTTGGCTTTGGCCCTTCACTCCGACAAAGAACTAAGCTCAAACGTCAATTCCGAATTTCTTCTCGAAACCGCGTCACCTCAACTTACCTATCCTCTTCACGCTCTGTTGCGCATTAGGCCGCAATACCCGGTACCCCCCTCTTCAACTTATCACTGTCCTTGGCCAGGGCTCTCACTTCCTCCCAGGACTTCCGGTCCGCCATTGCCTTATAAATCTTTCTCCACAGTACGGCGCCAAGAGGTTTTTGGGCGGCTGACTTTCCTTTTACCCATGGGTGTCCAGGTAAGTGCAGTGGCACAGCTGGTGTTCTCTTGGCATCCTTATGACATACTCCATTTTGACCGTGGGTGTCCAGGTAAGTGCAGTGGAACAGAGGTGTTCTCTTTGTATAATCCTCAGGACATAACCCGAAAACTTCCATCTCCTTTCTAAACCGTGTACGACTCAATTTATAACAAAATGCTCTGAGTACTTTTTGCAGTTCTGTAGACTGTAATTAATCTTTTGTTTTTAAAAACTATCTCTCTTAGCAACAACAACAAGAAGTCAAGAACACTTTATTTACCTCAGACAGTGGCACTGGCTCCCCCCCACCAAAAAAAAAAAAACCTAATAAAAAGCTAACCTGGTCAGGGGGCCAGGTACAAAGAAGTAGAACATTCATATAGTTATGGCAAAGCGGAGGTAAACATTATATATAAAGGCAGGAGCCCATAAGTAGGAGCGAGCAACTCCCATAACAGTCCTATGTCACGGCATTTTCACGAACTGGTTTATTTTTAGATCGTTTTTGTACAAAATTTCAATAGAAGTTTCAGTCCCGGAAGAATCAGACAATTCATACAAATTAACAGTGATGTTATTGATCAAGTTTGGACGCATGTGATTGGTTTGAATTCACAATAACTGACTAAAAATAAGTCGGTTTGTAAAAACGCTGTGACACTAGAACATTGAAGTTGTTCGCTCCTACTTATCCGCTCCTGATAAAGGGGTAAAAATAACAACAACAACAACAACAAAATTAAGTATAACACAAAAAAGTTGTTAGTATTTTTTAGTCAATTCCTTAGCATTATAATTGAAATCCTGTAAAATCTTCAGAATGAATGCAGACTTGTACAAATCAATGTAAACACAAATGTACTACCAATTAAGGTAGTTGTATCATTTATATTTATATTATTTAAAATCAGACAAAAAAAAGACACGTTTAAGAACATTTGAGGCCGATATCCAGAAAATATTTAAGAACGTTCAGCCTCAGTCGAACGATTCGACGTTCTTATAAAACATTACCTTTGAAGCTCTGACTATGCCAATATCATTTTAAAAACAGAAATTCTATGTCACCAATATAACAAAAACTAAGAATGTTTGTGAGAATATTTTCAGTCTAAAATTCCCAGTCTCGGTTAAAAAAACCATTTACATTCTTATACAAAAAGAACTGTAATAGGATAAGGCCATAGTCAATTGTGATTTAAACTCAACACAGCTGTGCCTTGCTCACTTTAACAAAAGATCGCATCCTAATACAATCGTCAACTGTTATTTTTTACAATGAATGGTCTCTGTTGTGCACCATCAGTTTCTCGGCTTCTACAGGCTGATTTATTTAACTCTTTCAATTTCAGCAGTTATCAGCACCCAACTTCTCCTTACATAACTCATATAACATAAAACAATTTGGTAATGAGATCATGAAAATTGATCAAACAAAGCAAACGGTTAAAGATTAAATTTAAATTCTCTCAAACATTTTCACTGAGAAGCATAGGTACAAGTTGGGAGAATTTAACAAAATATCTGGGGCTGATGAAGGGTTAAGCGTTTATTGTCGTTGTAACATAACATCACTGATGTCTCAATCGTTTCCTCTAATGCTGCCTCTTGGTGCTTGCTAAATGCATTTTGTAGTAGACTACACACTCTTTTAGCTGATACTGATCTAGGCCGGCTACAACAAGGAGATCTTCGTGACTGTAGCAAACCAATAGAAGGCATATCATGGCACAAAAGCAATCAATTTTTAATACCAGAACTTAAATGGGCGCTTCTAAATTTTAAATTGCCTTAAAAAGCAAGAAAACTATTCAAAAGAGAACACAATCGCTCGAAATCAGAAAAAATGATCGACATTAGAAGTGTTGCTTGAAATCAGAAAAGTTGCCCTAAGGCTAAAGTTGTCAAGCAACTTATGCATGTACAACCCTAAAAGATAGAATGATCAAACCATAGTCCCTTCCTCCCCACCCTCGGATATTCAGTGTTTTTTTAAAAAATGATAGGGGAGGGGAGATTATCAAGGCTAGAGAGTCTGGGTCCATGTTAGTAAGTCAAACAAAACTTGAAACATATATCTATACACCTTAACGCAATATCAAGGTTTGAAAAATTTGTCCTAACAGTTGGAAAATCATAGTTAATCGAAATCCTTTCTTTTTCTTCGTCAACAATTTCCAGGAAATTTAAAATGACGGTGTATATTCTCGGATATATGTTCTGATACAATGGGAAAAACAGTTTGAGCAGCGAGCTCTTTTATCTGTTTGCTCATTTCGTCATAGCGGACTTTCGGATGGGCAAGATATTAGCTGAGAGAAAGTTCTTTTGGAAAAAATGAAACAAATTATAAACTGGCTTAGAAGTAATGAATTTGATAAAATGAATGGCTAGAAAAAAGTACGTACGTTAAAATTAATTTGTCACTGTCAACACTGAACACGAGCAATTTTTGTTTGAAAACAAAAGATATGAGTGGAATGGATGGATGGCATCAAAGAAATTGTCAACTTTATTTGATGTCTCAGTACACGGACATTTTTTTATATGTAACAACTTTTATTTGGCACATAAAAATTAATGGATATCTGAACAGACATAACTATAATGCTGCTGAAAAAAATGACATTTTTTTATATGTAACAACTTTTATTTGGCACATAAAAATTAATGGATATCTGAACAGACATAACTATAATGC
>JAOBRB020040418.1:0-15406 GCA_027575285.2 Zoanthus pulchellus | reverse complement strand
CTGTGGTTTATCGGCACAATAAACCACAGTTTTTCAACCAATCACAGCGCGCGTACTATTTTGGTTATTTTATAAACATTTTTAAATGCGATGTTTACGCATTACATCAATAAAAGTACGGATACGTTCATCAGAATGAGATGCTCACAATTTTTACTCAGCTACAAAAGGTATCTCGATCAGTTGGACAACGATTTTTTTTAAGGCCAACTATCAAATATTATCAGATCATGTCATATTACTCAATTTGAATTAACACATTTGATGCAGTAAGAAGCAAATTTTCAATCAATTGTAAAATGATACACGCTAACAAAGTCCTGTTTATAAATTATAACGAAGTCAGTAAATTTTGCGTAGGCTCATTGTTTTAAATTTTTTGGCTCTTTCAGCCTCAATTTGTTCTTAATTTGTTCTTATTACTGTGAACACTTTGAAATGATGAAAAATATCGAAACAAAGACACAAGGCATTGCAAAACAGTGTTGATCGTTTGAAGACCTTTTAGTATTACATGAATACGTGTACCATTTGGGACAATAGTAGATCTATATACTAAATGTGAAACGGTGATTCTGTGTTTTTACTGTGCGTATTGGGAACGTACAAGATTCATTAAAGTTTCAACGAGAAACATTTTCATTTTTTCAGCTTTAGCTTGTTCTTAAATTGTTTTTAATTTTCGGCCAGTCTACAGAAGAACCTCTATCAAGCGGCCACCCTTCATTAAGAAGCCACTTTTTAAAGTCGCTCATCTCTGTTAAGCGACCGTGGTGGGCTACATTTCGTTGACAACAATCTGTTCAAAACTATTGTGACAGGAAGACGATAGGTGATAACTGACAACAACCATAATGACAAGTCACAAGCCGCGCAGGCACACTGGCTCAATGACAAATAGAGGCTTTAGAGCATAGAAATAAGGAAAGTATTGTTTTGCTACACAAAAAACTGTGCGCGAAAAACTACTGTTTTGCAAGTCAATAAAAAATCCTGACAGGCTGCTCAAGTTCTCATTCAAGCCACCACATAGAGAACTCATCCCCTGATACTGTAGCTGCATTGAATTTATGCACACCCTTTTCCACAAATATTCTATTATACATTAAAGGCTGATCAATTTTCAAAGTCCTAAGGGTGACAAAAGATCTCACTGTTTTTTCACAATCAGTTTTAAAAACGCAAGAATACAATCATGTTGAAAATAGTATGTCAATCTCGCTCAAGTTTTTATATTTAGCTCCAAACGTTTTGACCCACAGGAAATATTTTCAGTTCAGCTTTGTGACCCAAATTTTCAATCATATATAATATTTTCAATCGCAATCAGTTACAGATTTATTTAGATCACAATTTTGAACTAATTATTGGCAATTGATGTTTTCGATTAACTTTTTATAGTTATTCAACCATTTATAGCCATAGGCGCAAATATTCAGTCAGTTGAAATATTGTTAGTTCAGTTCGATAAACAGACCCCAGTGTAAAATCTAATGAAATAGTTGTTATAGTTCATATTCATTTTGTAATCAGCTTAACTGAATACCCCGGTCGCAACTGTCGATAATTTGTTCCTGCGCATTCGTCGTTCTTTAAAAATAAATGCGCAGTTAAATCAAGAACAATAGTTAAGGGTTTTCTATAGTTAACCACGAAACACAAGGCCGATATAACATTAACTTTCAAACAAAGGACATCTTTTTCAAAGTGTTATTCATTGAAGTAATTGTAACAAAACGCCTATTGACATATCTTGGTCTGGACAATCTGCACAAGCATGAATGTACCTTCAGAACAGAACATTTCGAGACTCGCCCTCAATCCATCTTTTTGTCTACGATTAAATTTCGATATCTAAATTATTTACCTCATAGGTATAAAAAAAATTATTAATAAAAATATTGCAACTGGTTGTGAAATCAACCTAGTCTCAACTCATAGAACTGAAAACTTTTTTAATGAAAATTTTGCTTCTGGAACTGCTTGAGTCGCGAAATCGATCTCATCAGATGAAAAATATTTTAACATTGAGAATTTGCGTGTAATGGATTACGAAGTGGAACTAATCAAAACATCTTATTAAAAATAGGCAGTCGATGACTGCATGTGGCTAAGGCTGAATAGAAAGTATTGTGGTTTGAAAAAACAATTTAAAAATCAAATTTTAAAAATTTATTTGATCGCACAATTAAAAAGCAAAAACGATATGACAGTGGCTTTTTTCACGTCAAGGTGGAATGTTCGTATTCTAAAAATAAAAACACGGTTGTCATGGACAGTGCTGGTTTATAACAGAAGACACGCTTTTGAGAAATCAAACTAAAGGCAAAAATCTTCCAACCATTCTAACTACATTTTACAGCTGAGTAAATATTTGCCTCAGCTAACTGATTGAGAAATCTAAAAGATCAGAAAATTAGCTACGAACTGATAAAAAAAAATATTCTAATTGACTGAACGCATGAACATTTACGTCCGCTGTGTCAGTGACTGATTCAGGTCCCATTTTACAACTGATTGAATACTTGCGTCCACTTGATTGAGAAATCCAACTGATATGTAACCGGATATTGACGTGTTCTGACATTTTTTTTATAGTGATACAACTTATAAAAGAATTGTCCAACTTATTGAAATATTCTTCAACAACTTCGTCGTTAATTGTGAACATCTAGATGTCGATAATGCTGATGGCTGATAAAAATGAAAATTCTGAAACAATCTGCGCAGAAGCGCCATATGTAGTTTCCGCCAAACTTACATTATACATCATTCAGTAATCGCTGACATCCTTTCCGAAACACTTACAATTACTGCAACTATTTTAAAGGGTATCTTTGCAATAACAGTTACAAAAAACATACTCACCATCACATGGTCTAAGCTGTTCTTACACTTCTTGGGGGGAACTTGTACTTGCAAAACGTTTTCTGCTAAACTTCCGTTGGCTGTTTTTATTCTCGAACTGCCTTGTTTAATAAAAATGCCATCATCTTCCGTCTTCTTGAACGTCCAAGGTCCAGAAATTTCATCAAATTTTTCGTTTGCCATTGTTCCAAACTATCAAACAGGATTACAATATATAACTGATTAAATCTTTTAACAACGTTGTGTAAAAATATATTCAAAAAGACCTCTTTAAAATTGACTCGAACACAAGAAACAACTTTGACTTACCGAGCAAATAGTATCACCAAGTTAATGAACAATAGGTTTTCAAAAAACGAACGTGTAGAAGAGGTCACTGAAATGTAGATAACGCGGGGGATTTTCTCGAAAATGAACGAATTCGACTAACAATTCTCAATTTATGCGTTAACTTGAGACAGTAACAACCAAGAAAACCCTGTATTTCTGCTTCAGCTGAAATTTAATTGGATTACTATTTTGTTTTACGAGTGCGAAATATATGAAGCCCAAAAACAAAGACCACATTCCAGATCCCAAGATTGTTTATTGACACATTAAGAACCCGCAAAAAACAGAGTCGATTGTTTTAGCACACGTTGGAAGTTCGCTGCAACAATTTAAGAACGATAAAGCTCACAGTGAATGCCAGATACTACATATACAGACTTTCTTGCTGTCGGAATGACTTCAATAATTGGAGTCAAATTCTCATATGTTAGTCTTTTTTTGCATAAAGAAACATTTAAAAATTTAAAAGTATTTTATTTTTTGTATTTTTTTCAAAATCTTTACATTTGAAAACTTACAAGAAAATTAAATTAATCATAAAACATTGCAAACAGTAAAAATAAAAGGCGACATTGGCAATGATTGATTTTTTTTAGATATTGATTCATAAATGTAATTTTAAAAACCTTTCCCAAGTGAATTTTTCTGTAATCAGTAGATGAGATCGTAATCTCTGATCTGGTCACAAAACTTGCTATGTCCGGTAAAAAATGTGTGAATTTTTTCTTCCAACACAAACACTCGTTTCTTCATTAATGTTAGCAGTATTTCAGTATTTAACTCTACCCTTGTTTTACCTTTTTATACTGATGCTTAAAAACAAAATCTTGCTGGACAATATTGATATTTCTTTTCAAAGTCTACTAAGTCTTAAGATACGTTTAAAACTTTTTTGAAGAAATAGATGATGACGTTTTATTTGTTAAACATTTTCAAAAAATCTAGGCCTATGTCAATTTTTTTTAAATTTTTTCTTTAAAGTTTCCCATAAGAAAAGATAAGGTTCATTTCAAAATAGAAAACATATAAGTATAACGCGTGAGGTATACATCTTTGTCAACAAAGAATCATTGCTGAGACTCGAAACTAACGGCAAAACTTCCCAAATTGCAAAAATTATTCGGGACCTGCTGTGCTTACTATGTATTGTGCCTTGTGGTGCTAAAATTTAAATCCCGTGTGAACTTTTCATCGTGAAGTAAACAAACGCGATCAATGCATTTGAATCGTTAAGGCAGTAGATTACAAATTGTTCTTCAATATGATTGCTAATTTTAAACATACCATGTTTTAAGTGTTTGAAAACAAAACATAACTATAACATGGGTTCAGAAGAAGCTGAGTTCTTATTTGGTAGTAGCGAAGATGATTCTAGTGATGAATTCACGGGTTTTACTTTCAGAGATCAACGGAGATATTTAAAAGACGCAGAGAAAGCTACTCTTTTTTCTTCTAATCCAGCAATGAAAACAGAACATTTTATTGATTGTGATGTTTTTGGCCAGAGCAGTAGCACTCAAAACATACTA
The DNA here is from genome assembly GCA_027575285.2 of Zoanthus pulchellus. NCBI lineage: Eukaryota > Metazoa > Cnidaria > Anthozoa > Zoantharia > Zoanthidae > Zoanthus > Zoanthus pulchellus. The sequence continues at coordinate 10,679 of JAOBRB020040418.1, read as the reverse complement.
GAGACGGGAGCGTCATCCAGAGAGAAAATTGAAACTAAAAATAAAAAAGTTGCTAGTGACAGTAATAGTGCCAGTGAGATCGAGGGCGAAGACTCGGATAGCTTACCAGAACGGATTGTAAAAGCGTTAAATAAAGATAAAAAGTATGAGAAAAACAATTTAAAGGATTGCGAAAGTGATTCAAGCATCGAAATCGAAGGTGAAACTTTCTTTGTTGGAGAGGAAATTAATGCACAGAAAAATGAAGACCTCAACATGGCAGGAAGTTCGAACGTTGATAATGTGACAGATCGCTTAAGCTCCGACGAGTCTCCCGAAGCTGGGGTTGAAGAAAAACCAAAAATAAAGAAATTAAGGGGTATGTTTTTCAAACTAGAAATACTGCTTTAAATCACTCGCCAAAGTTCGCAGTAATTAAAAAGTGCCAAAACATTTATTAGAACTGAGTATGGACTTTATCGAACTACCGGAGATGTCTGTTTTCATTGGCTTGTATGAGGATGAAAAGTCTCTGCAAAAGTAACACAAACTAAAAATGAAGGAGTCCTGCTCACATCTAGTTAAACTGCTTATAGAGTCAGAAATGTTACGTTCTCTTATAATTTGCCAAATTTGTTAAAGTTGTACTGAAACTTTAAATCAAAACTAAATCTACTAAAGCTATATCTACAGGCCACTAACGCTTTTTCAGTCTGCCTGCCTCCTGCCTGCCTAGCTGTCGGTCCGCCGTCTGTCTGTCTGTCTGTCTGTCCATCTGTAAGTTTGGCTGTCTGCCTGTCTGTCTGTCTTCCTGTCTGTATTATCTAAACCTATTTTTTATTTATCTATCTATATATATATACCTCGACTCTAAAATTCTTTTTTTCATTTTTTTTGTCATTTTCAGCGAAGAAACGAAGTTCGGTAGTTCATCCCGATGACCTTTTATCCCATCGATGCTGTGAAGAACACTGCTTGCACAAACTCTCAAAATCGCAAATGCTTAAAGCGAGAGAGTTTTTCCTCAATCAAAACCCGTCATACTTGCGCATGAGACAATATTGCTTTGATTGGTTTGAAAGTAACAGGATGGCCAATGGAGAGTTTTCGTACTCTATTTCAGGAGAAAAGACTTGCCATGTAGCTTGGGCTACAGTTCTTGGAATTCCTCTTCGTACATTTTACAGCTGGAAAAGAGATTTTAATAACGGAAGAAGAACTGCTGAACATGGAGGGAGCCTCCGTATAAAGACGTCCCCCATGACTGAGGCAGCGCTTAATTACATGGAAACTTTCTTCGAAGAAAACTGCGATTTCATGCCGACGGGTGACCTTATGCATTTACCATCAACTTCCAACAAGTCCGAAATATATCAAGAAATGAAAGACACGTTAACATCTCAAGGCCAAATGTGCTGTTCAGAGGCACTGTTTAATAAGCTATGGCAACAACACTTCCCGCAAGTAAAAATTCCCAAGGTAACCAACTAACTTATATTAAGGGTTACTTTAAACAAGTTATGTTTAAGTAGAATTTTTTGTTTATTTTGTTATGAAAAATTCAAAAAGTTTATCTTGTGTGGTATTTTTGGTTAAAAGCAGTTATATACTATTACTTTGTAAATGTTTTATTAGGATGATAGGTTCAGCAAGTGCGATACTTGTGTTAGCATTGCAAAGGAACTTACTTCAACAAGAGACAAATATGACAGAGCTGCAATTTTTGGATGGAGGACCCGTCATAGAGGATTTATACGGTATGAACCTAGAACCTAGAATGTAAATAAATACGCAGGGCACAAAATAGCAGCGTTGCAAGTATCAAACAGAAGGTGAAACAATTGATAATTGAATTGTCCAAACAACTCTGGTGGTTTTCCAAACATGTTTCCATGATGCATTGCTAGTAGAACTGATTAAAAACCAAAGTTTTTATAACCAAAATGCGGTGGGCTAGTTTTGAAGTTATAAGATTTTTCCTGATTTTCATTGCGCTTACACTTTGTCACAGACATTGTATCTAATAAGTTTCAAAACTGATGAACATTGTCGTAAAAGAGAAACTGACATTTGAAAACGCAAAACAAAATGTTACAAGAAAATTCTTTATGCTCGAATTTTTTTTCACACGTAAACTAGTCGGTGAGATTATTCAGTTAACTTGTTTTTCAAAAAATACGAGGGCGCCAGTTCTCTGCACTTGCACAGCTCAGTTATGCCATCCACATGCTTTTGTCTTGCTGGTTGGCACTCAGTTATTAAAGCTATTATTAGTTTTAGGGTAAATGTTCGTCATTTTAGGCCACTTAAAAAAAATTCCCGGTTTATCATCAAAATTTTCTCACAATTCAGTGAGGGAGGGCGCTTTTTTATTTTTTTTTTTTTAAGGGTTAATGCTTCGGTGGACTGCTGAGTTAGTTCGGAAATACCACCAATTACCAAACTAAGTTGGACACAGTGACATTTCTAAGGTGGAGTTTGAATGGTTAAACTAGTGTGACACACTGCATAGAAAAAGGAAATAAAGTGTCGTAATATGCTGCCGGCCAAACGGTTTGTCACTCTATTAATTGTTATGCAACATGGAAAATATTTCTCAACCTTTCCGTCATATATCTTTTTTATTAAAAAATGATGATAAACCGGGATTTTTTTTTAAGTGGCCTTAAAGAAGATTTTTAGCATGGCAATTGATTGTGCAGTAGTGATATTACTTAATAAGCGTGCTTTATAAATATGATTGCAATCAGTATTAGTTTTGGATGTATCATGATTAAGTAAGGTGCTTCAAACTCATTTGTGTATTCGCAGGGGCGAGCGAAAGGATTATATTAGACGTGGGATTCAAGGGCACCTTTATCCACAGCGGTACTTTTCCACGGCAATTGACGGTATGGATCAAAACAAAACGGAACTTCCGTTCTCAAAATATCGTCCCAAAAGTTTGGACACAGCATGGAAATTAAAAGTTCATGTTGTAGGAGCGATGGTACATGGACGACCACCAATCGCCTTTCTTGACTACCAACAGTTCCCTCATGATTCAAATTTGACTTGCAACATTCTTCTACAGGTACATATGTGTTACTCTGAATGTACATGCTTTGTTGCTCATTATCCTTCTAAACAACAAATTAAGAATTACCAGTTAGCAATGTTGTTCCCAGTATAGAATTCAGACGGCCACTAAATTTCTCCAGGGCAGGGTATTATACTTTAAATTTACAATAAATGAAAATCAACCTGGGGTCAGCAGACATGGGCGGTTTCGGCTCAGCTTTTTTTGGCCTCGGTAAGCGTAGTTAGAAATCAAGCCATACTGATTTCTCCGAAAAATAGTGTGGCCGTTGTAATCCTTTTTTGGCTTCACTGATTTTTGTACCAGAACGTTTGTATTACCCGATTTGTATTCTTATTATTCTAGCCACATCCTGCAAGCATTAACGCTTTCATTTTTTGTCCGAAAAAGTTTAACAACTGGATGAACTGTGTTGATTATTTTCAGGTAACGTTTCAAAATAGTCACTAAAATTCATTGCTTCTGATCCCCGCTCAAGGTATTCTGGATTCATCGAGATTTCCTAGCAAGAAATGTGTTTATACAGCTTGACAACACCTACAGGGACAACAAAAATCAATTTGTGATGGCCTTGATCGCTTATCTAGTGGAAACTTGTGTGTTTGACACGGTACGTAGAGATCGTTAAAATTCAAATCATGCCACTCCCGATGTGCCCAACCTGTGTGTCTCCCAATTGCAAAGTTGGATTCATTTTGTTTATGATGGCTCTTCCTTTTATTTAGAATGAGCCCTTTTTAAACTTTTTAGATGCAGATCAGTTATTTACAAAAAGAAAGTTTTATCAGAAGAGGTTTGATTGTAATTTTTAGAAGGCTGCAAAATTGCAAGTTTAATAATAAATACAATTTGACAAATAATCTGCCAAAAGAACATTTTTTTTCCATTTTAATAATTTTTTTATTTCAAAATAACTTACATGTTACAAAACAGTTAACATAATCAATTATATAAATAACGAATTAAGATTTCTCCACTGCGCCTCAAATCGCGATTTTTTGAGTATGTTAACAGTAAAGCGCCGCGCAAACGGTTTCACATTTACTTCAACATCTATTCGATTTTATCGAACTTGTTTACGAATGTTGAATGAAGCTAAACACTTAGTGGGCAGGCAAACGGTTTCAACATTTGTTTCGATTTTGTTTCAACAAAATGGCGTGAGACGTCTGGTATTCAGTTTCTGACTAACAGCTTAGTAACTGCGTCTTGAGAAACAGTAAATCGCGCAAGCGCTCATTCGGGCTCATTCGATAATGTTGAAAGACCCACGCAAATGGCTTCAACAACCTTCAACGTTTTCAAGAACAAAAGAAAAGTCGAAAGAATGCTGTAGCAAAGTTTAAACCCTTTTAAACTTTTTTGACATGCTTTCGACTTCGTTTTAACATATTTCAACATGTTTAAAAGGGGGTGGCAAACGGTTTCAACATTGTTGTTCGATAAAATCGAATGGATGTTGAAGCAAATGTTGAAACTGTTTGCGCGAGGCTTAAGTTTTTTGATGTTGTACATATATTGTAAGTGTGTCATAATATTTGCTTTTTAAAAACCTGTTAATTAAAGTTTACATAATTTAAAGTTTTCTAGCCTAAAATTTTTAACAGTATATTGTAAATATTTTTGAAGACAGTTGAAAACTGTGGGACATCCTTCCATTTTGCTTTTGTATACTGATATCGTATATAGTTACAAGTATTACAAAGTTTATTAAAGAATTCGTACAGTTTTTTTCGCTGTAACCTAGAATTATGGTTGACGGAGAGAAGGAAATGATTATCCCAGTTTTTTCGACTACCCAGTTAGAAAGGGTTGCCAACAAGTATTGGACTATATTGCAATGCCAAAAGAGATATATAATCGATTCAGGTTCGTCATGGCAGAAAGTGCATTTATCGCTGTCGAGAATACCAGTGTTTGTTAGGAACTTGTTCGTAGCTAATAATCGGTGATATATTTATACTGAAAACGTTGCAGTTTAGCTTGATCTGTACAATATAATAATATACATATATTTATCAAAAGGTAAAAACTTATAAAAACTATTAAAAATCTGAACGTTTTCGAGCATTAGCTCATCTTCAGGATAATAATATTAGCTCATCCTAAAGATGAGCTAATGCTCGAAAACGTTAGATTTTTAATAGTTTTTATAAGTTTTTACCTTTTGATAAATATATTTTAATTCTGGCGAATTATGTCAAAAAAAAATGATATACGATAATAGGTCTTTCACTTAGTGTCGGGCATATAGAGCGTCCATTACACCATCTACTTTGAGCTTTTGTGGGTTCAGTAGCCATTGACTGCAAAATTACGTTATAAGCTACTTTCGCCAAAAGAATATTTTTACAAACAAATTGATACCTTGTATAAAGCGATATATACAGTACATAACCCGCGGTAAATTATACATAGCTTAAAATTCAATTTGCATCTTTTATCCTTAAATAAGATATCTATATTCCACAATTTATACTCAAAATCTTTTATCTAGGTGGAAGTTGCGTTTCTGCCCAAAGGCCACACCCATATTGACGTGGACCAGCTTTTCTCACGCCTATCAGTTGCCATAGCCAAGAACGGCTGCCTAACGTTTCAAGATCTACTCAAAATTCTCCAGTCGTGCTACAAGCAGACGCAAGGTAAGTGAAAAAGTAGTTGGAAAGAAAAAGGTACTTGCACTCAAGCCATGATCGGAGAGGTCGAGAGAGGCAATACTGAACATGCTTGCAAAACTGAGAAAGATGCGGCATTCCTTATGTTGCCCATTTTGACTTTTATTCGGTATATCCAACTAATAAATCATTCGAAAGTGACAATCAAAGTTTGAAACTCAGTTAAAATAAAAGAGAAGTACAGTAATGAAACTGAATGGTTTTCTGTGGACTGATTTAGTAATGAATACTATTTTTTTAACCGAAGGTGATACCACGCAGGAGGGAGCTACCATTCAGTATGCTCAGATAGACCAGATATTTGCAATAAGAGAGTGGCTCATTCCACACATGGAAGAAATTCATGGTCTTCTCAACTTCCACCATTTCAAGTTCACAAGAGATGATGAGGGAAAGTGCCTTTTTGATTACAAACCTTGGTGCAGAGGTATTACAATTGAGACTTTTAATAGAAACTTGCAGTTGATATTTTTAAAATCATATTTAAATTGTCAAAGCTTTATGTTATTTTCTAAATTGGAGATTTTAAGTACATTTGCAAGGGTTGAAACGATTAAGTAGATATTTTTAAGGGGAAGACGTGAATAATAGCATGGTGAACTAACAACAATAGCTAGGAGTAGAATATTCTAAAAACAGGAATCCCGCACCTTTACTTTAATATAAACTGTTGTTCTTTTATAGATGAATTTGACAGGAATAAATGGCCCCCTTTAACCATTCTCAAAGATTTACCAGAAACGGTTCCGGAGTTGCTGATGCCCAGCTATGACATGTGTGATTTCAATCGTTTACGAAAAATGGTGGAAAGGTGTAAGAAGACTGGGGTATTAGAAGACGAGGAAGTTAAAGAGTGGAATGATTTTTTGGGTACGGAAGAGGAAAAGGAAGAAGGACTTAAGAATGCACAAAAAACTGTGTACAGCAGAGCTAATGGTAAATATCCTTAAATATATTTTGAAGTTGTTAAGTTGAACCTGTTATATGGTAGTATTTTGCCAATTTCAATGAGGTCTTGGTGGAACAAAATTCAAATGTTGATTATATTTTTAAAATTGCAAATAAATCATATCTGAATAGAATCAGTTTCAGTGCATATTCATATTGCATAATGCCTCAAGAAATACATAAGTATGCATACCCGCATCATGCATCGTCTTTTTTTTGTTAAAACAAAAAAATGATAATTTCACAAAATTAATAAAACATTCAGTATATCCTTGTCTTCATAGCCTGGTAAACTGACCTCATTAAAGTTTGCGAGAATTCTTGAGCAGGTGAAACACCTTGACTATGCAGGGTTTTCACGGATCTGCTCTCAAGTTCTCCCAAATGTTTGCCTCCCTAAAAACAAAAGTAACGTTACATTAAGTAAATAAGTAGAAGAACACTGTCATGGGAAGAAAAAGATCTAAAGGTTTTGTCGTGTTTATTGACAGTATGTTAGCCTCTACGTATTAGCTGAATAAAATCTTTATTATTATTATCATCATCATCATCATTATCATATTATTATTATTTAACCCCGGCCTGCCCCTTCCCACCTACGACCCTCGAAATGTAACATGAAAACGCCCTAACTGGCAGTTTATTTTATCATTTACGACAAATATTTTGCTGATAATTTGTAAACCCTTAACCCAAATAAATATCTACCTTTAATTCAAAGAATGACTTACAAACAACTGTTATACTTTTCTTACTATATTAACTCAGGAAATCAGAGGAAATCCCATAAAGAGGGTCTCGTTTACATTCCATGCGATGATGAAAGATGGATTGTGCACGACATTAGAGAAAGGGAAAGACCAGATGAGAACGTTACTCCTCAACTAAGTGATGTCCTTAAGAGAAGCCAGGCTTTGGAGAGTGGTGAAGGCTTAGTACCAGTATGTTTCATTTTTGTAATACAAATAAATCATGTATTTTTTGACAGTAGGAATAAAACCGCATTTCACGGTAAAATTTAAATTTTAAGTCGATTAACATAACGCTACATGCAGACGTACAATTTATTTTTAGTAAATTAAACTAAAGGGTACAATACACAGCAAGATTTAAAAAAAATAGGGGTATAGAGAGTCGAATGTTAACAATTAGATTATTAGTGAGAAAAAAAAAATCTTAAATAAACAGAAAAAATTAATGGCATTAACCCGCTATTTTCAGATTTACCTTGGCAGTTACAAAAAGCCAACAAATCAGGCCAACAAAAAGCGTCTGTTAGTGTTAAGCGAGGAGAACATCGAAAAATTGGAGCCGGGGATGTTCGTGGCTTTACATATAGACAAATATGTAGAAAGGCCACAAATAGCGAAAGTTATGTTGGTGAGGGAAGACAGCATGGAAGTACTTTGGTACCATGGCACATGGAGCGGAAAGTGGAAGGTCCACAAGGTGAAACAGGGAAGAAGCATGGTAGAAAACAGAGAAGTGGTCCCCGTCGCTTCAGTTAAGCTTTTTAATTTTGACTTTACACCGAAGGAAAAATTGGGTAAAGAATTAAAAAGTAAATTGAAGGCTGCTTATAATCTAAGCTCGGAGTCTGAGTAAAGTATAAACGATTCATTTAAATTTTTTTTGTATTTGGTTCTACGATACTGTATACAGCAGTTAGAATTTATTTTTTCCATCGATTTTGAATAAGGGAATAACATGACATTTTGAGGAAATGTTGTTTATTTGCGCCCGCGTAGTGTCATTTGCGAAAATGACACAAGGGCGCAAATAAACAATATTCCCTCAAAAAGTCATGTCATTATCATTATTATCAATAAACAAGGCCAAATGATATCAAGAATGCGAGTTTTAATAAGACAAGCTAAGTGAATAACGAATTTAATGTCACTTCAAATCATCATGTATGTGTTGATTGAACAAGCTTTTAAAGAATCACTGTCTTCTGATTTGTCTCATAACTTTGACTACTACTGTATTTTAAAAGTATTTTGTCTTACAATTATTTTAAGAAAATAAAGCAGGTAAAAATTCACATTATTTCTCACTCGAACCATGAACACTAGCTATATTTTCACTTATGTTGTACTTATAAGGTGGAAAAAAGACAAAAAACATGTCTCGGCCGTTAGCTGTTAATACATTCACCTGCGGCTGTGGTTAAAAATAAGTTAAGTTATTAGTAAAGCCATAGTCTTCATAGTTCGAGCGCAAGCACTGTAAAGCTCTTTAACTGCCGATTTGTTGTTTAAACAACTGGTAAATCACAATAATGTCAAGATTTATCTAAGAAGCCTTTATTAACCTTTTAAAAAATGTTTAGCCGGTGTTTGATGAATTTGTTGGCAAAACGCAAAAATATTGAGGCTGAAATTGGCCATATTTTGCCTTTAAAATCGTAATTTGGTGCACTTCCAGACAATAAGACATACCAAGCTCAGTATTGATCTTAAAAGCAAAGCCTGCTAAGCTGCAGTGCCGCTCTTTTATTTAATAAGAATATTGAGGCTAAAATTAACCATATTTTCAAAATATTTTAAGAATAATGTCGAGGCTCAGATTTTATTAAGAATATAACTTTACATGTTTGAAAAAACATTACTAAGTACTTGTATTGCAATTGCACTCTACTCGCTCCCAAATGGCAAAGCCAAATCTCTTCCATTCCACAATCATTTTAAAAACGGAAATTTCATGTCATTGATATTCCAGACTCTAAGAATATTTGTAAGAATATCATCAGCCTAAAATCGGCCAAAAAATAAGAATATCTAATCCAGCTTGGTTTAAAAAACAATATTCTTATAAAAAAAGAGTGTGTCGTACATGCATGTCATTGCGTTTGTATTGGAAATTTTGCACTATCCTTGGATCCCTAGTTGACAGCCACAAACAGCATTAAAAAATCGAAAGAAAAATGATGCAGGATCTTTGTGTACCTGCGCACAATCATATTTTGACAGCTCTTTTGAATTTTCAGGTACCGCTAAATGAAGAACAAAGGGCTTATCTATCTGTAAGAAGCCGATTGTGGAGGTCTTAAATTTGCTCTTCGCAGTATTATATTCCGTAAATTAATTCCATAAACATTTGTCCGCGGCTGGTGTTCTTTATAAAATGCCCGTCGCGATTTAGTCCAATTTTTAAAAAAAAATCCCGGTTTATCATCAAAATGTTCTCAAAATTAAGTGAGGGAGGGCGCTTTTTTTTTTAGGGTTAATGTTTTTACCGACTGCTGAGTTATTTCAAGAAGTTAGTTCGGAAATAAATCTGCACCACCAATTACCAAACTAAGTTGAACAAAGTTGGAAAATATTTCACGACTTTTTCGTCATATAGTTTTTTTATTAAAAATTTTCAAAAAAAGTCAATGCGCTGGCAAAAATCAGCGCGCGGGCTAAGATAAACCGGGATATTTTTTAAGTGGCCTCATCACAGATAGCCTTTAGGATAGTAATACACTGCTTGTTAAATAAATAGTACTTGTATTTTGTAAAACCAAGTCGAACAAATGTATGCAAAGTAAAATCTTTATATCACACAATGAAAGCTTGTCACAATGACAATGTGATACTTTTTCAGATTATAATCTTTTTTTAAAAAAACATAGATTAACATAATAGTAACAACTTTGTAGGCCTGCGTCAAATCCTCTTATCTACTTAGGTTGTCATAAATTTTTACCATAATTTTGAAAACTTGATTAAAAGGTTTGAAACTTAAAAAATTCTTTGCTTTGTATCAATACATATCTATCTTGAATTACGTGTTCATTGGAAACGTCACAGTAACATGACATCTCCGCGTGACTTTCAACCTGGAAATTTATCTCGATAGTATGTTCGAACGAAACCGTGAGGAAGTTCAACAAAAATCATGTTGGTCTGACTAGTTTATATATTTTATTCAATTTTATGGTTCACAAGACATGCTGTATCAAGTAATGGTCGGATGTGTTTTCGCCGCTGCAGTAGTTCCGGCAGTTC
>JAOBRB020040307.1:2069-15406 GCA_027575285.2 Zoanthus pulchellus | reverse complement strand
GTCACTCCTGGGGTCAATTATCAAATTAAGTTTTCCTAAAAGATTAAAGTATTTTTCTCCTGATGGAAGGACGATTTCAATTTTTATTTTATTTCTTACGATGATGTCCTACTTTCGTCGTATAATTTAGTTGTTCATAACGGTTTATTTGGCTTCCTGAACAGACCCTTCTATTCATGGATAGCCCCTTGCCAGCTCCTCCGCCGTCCCAGCAGGTCTAACCATCTTAAACTGATTGATATCGCTGTTATAAGTCAACAAGTCCGAGTTTCTCAAACAGTCTGAACAGTTTGCTACAGTTTCTCGCATACATCTATGTCCGTTTAAAACAAATGTTCTCAATACGACAGACAGATAATACTTCATAGGAATTACTAAACAACCTTTATATAAGTTAGATGCATTATGTTCAACAATATTTTACACAATCTATATATAGTCAGTGGGTCGAGAGACAAATCCTCGAGATGGTCTAACCTTTTACAAATGTTTTACTTTTAGAAAACAGCATTTTTTTCCACAAATATCAGTTAAGACCCTGAGTATTGGTCCGTCTGAAAATCACATTCGAGTTTTATAAACTAAATTACTGATCCAGTCCGGCGGCGATTTCTTAAGAAGAGTATCAAGATTTAGGTCAAGTATTTACGGCTTTTTGAAGACTTTGGGCTTGGGTTTCTGCCAACAACTGAATTGTTTTAAAATAAATTCTTGGCAGACTCTCAACATTGTGTATGCGCCATTAAAAAAAACCCTATGAACATTTTAAAAACCATTTTGGGCTTTTATTGCTATTTTTAAAAGCTTCTCTTTCATAAAATCTAGTTCTCAATTTAAATGTACTGTTTATTTTCTAACAGTTCTAATGACTTTACTCGGCGGTACAGCTCACTTTCTAATAATTTATAAAAAGACCAAAAATAACTGAAGTCTAATCTTGATTTATGTCATTCAGTTCTCGCAGCATACATCACCAGCATTACTTTCGGCTATATGCTGACGGATTACAGATGGTTTCACGTTTGCCTTTACTTTAGTGCATTTTGTTTTTAAGATTTGGATTTGACCTTTATCACTGATCACTCCATGTTTATTTTCTCATTTGGCAAGACATACCACTTTTGGTTTACTATTTATCTTTTCTTCTTAGTTTTCACTTTTCATTTTTCACTTTCCATTTTCTAGTTCTACTGTTTTCACTTTTTACCTTCCATTTTTTTAGTTCTTTCACTGTGAACCGTAAGAAAGTTTAAGAAACTGCTTGCTATCTTGCTGTTGTCCTGCCAATTTTTGTTAAAAAAAATATTTAAAAGTATCGATTCATAACGCATTCATTATTTTGTTCATTATTATCCTTCTCAATCAATATAATATATGTCTCCATGAATTGGGCTATAATAGTGTCATTGAAATCTATGATAAAATTTCAAAATATATATTTATATGTTATATGTTTTCAAGTTTTATTAGTAATCATTACTAACTCATGTTCTATTTTTATTTTTATAACCTTCTGCTTTTTTTAAAAAAATCTATTTTTATAAAAGCTATTACCAGTCACAAAATTCTTTCTCCGGCCGAGATTGTATTTGTGCCAAAATTTGCTGAACTTCCGGCTCGATCTTTTGGGAGTTCACATTCCAACAGTGTGACAGGCCGTGAGTGGCGGCCAGCTTGTTGATGTGCTAACCGGTCACTACTTATCAGGACATTGTTAAAATCCTGAAGATGAAGGTTAAGCTAATTTTTCTCCTGGTATTACTGCAAACTCTTGGTCGAACTGTTTTCTCAAATCCATGCAGAGGTAATGTATTTCAGTAAAGAGTTTTAAAATTGATTTTAAAAATAGTATTGTCTTCGGCACGCGCCATGGATCACTAACATACACATTTCGTGACCCAGCTTCCACAAACTATAAATATTGAGTTTTTTACAAGTTTCGTTTTTCAGTCTAAGTTAGAGAGAAGCTAATTTGCTAAACAACAGAAGTTTTCAAGTACAGAAATCTTTGGCAGAGTAAATATATACCATGAAGGTCAACTTTTATTTTGTATAATGTTGGAGATCACTAACACGTGATTAAGTGTTGGTATGATATCAGATTATAACGCAGGTAATACCTTCTTATGCTCTCTACTGTTCCTTTGCTTAAAGTATTTCAATAAATACTTCTAACGCGGTTTAGCGCGTAGGTGTGTCGAATGATCTTCAGATGAAACTTTTTGTTGTATTGGCAGAGTTATCTCTGTAAAACTTTTAAAAAACAGTATACACGTTTTCACGTTTTGATGAAAAGCCGGAGCTTCTTAATTTGTGGGCCAAGACTGAATATCCTTAAAAATTTCAAAGATTTTAGTCTCAAATGTTCTGAATATATTTCCAATACTGCTATTCGTATTCGCTCTTTCTTATAACAACAACTTAATATAAGAAAAACGAGGAATGGAAAATTATAATGGTTTCTACATCATATGTATAAGAAGTCGAATAAATAGAAATAGATAGTATACACACGTCTTTTTTTAACAATCTAGTTTATAAAAGTCACGAAGCTCAGATTTCAGAAATTTTTTGAAGATTTTTTTAAGAATCCTAGGTATTGACATATTGAAGCTCGATTACTCCACCACCGTCTGGTTTCATGTTCACTGTTTTGACAAAATGAGTACCCTATTTTGAAACTTTTATTTAAGAAGTGTTTTAAAACTATAAATCCTTCTAAATGTTTAGAAGGAATTATTCTTTTAAAAACAGAAAATAACGACTCCTGTATTTCATTCTATGATTTGGTATCGTTATGTAACAAAGTACAGTTCTCGGCCATTATTCCTCAGCTCCGGATATGTCAGTTTCACTTTCAGCATTTTGACCGAATCTTAGTTCTAATTTATACTATATTATGAATGTTCCAAGTAACTTAAGCTTTACGTTTGTTTCCCTTTGTACACTAATGTGTAAATCATGCAAGAAATGATTTAATGAAAAATTAGTATCGAGCATAATTCAAAAGGAAAAAGTCTTATCATTAAACGGGAGTAGTCAATTACCGTAAAACCTCTAAAACAAGTCCTTGAGTCTTCATAAGGTCTTGGATATGAGTAAAATATAACAACTGGATACAAAGATAGGAAACCAAAACAAAAAGTTGTTTCAGCTTAAATTTCATGCAGTGGTGAAACAAAGCAGCAATGTAATATGGCAAGGGGTGAAGGGAGGGGGATAAAGGAGAGAATATGGTGGTGAGGGGAGGGGGATAAAGGAGAATAAGGGGGTGAGAGGAGGGGGATAAAGAAGAATAAGGAGGGGAGGGGAGGGGGATAAAGGAGAATATGGGGTGTGGAAAGCCTTCCTCCCGCTGTTATCAAAACACGTAGACCGGAAAGATTGTCACTGAAGCTGGCATATCTGCGAGCTTTAAATAACAGCAGAAATATCTCGCTTTTCGGAGATCCGAATTAACATCAAGAATTTCAAAGCATTTTTAAAAGAGTCATGTTTATCGGTAGGTTTTGCTATCGCTGGTATTTTAAAACATGTGAAGAATGAAAACCCTAAGATAGTTTGATAATAAATGTAAACCATAAATGAAACCTTTCCCTGCTGAGATTCTGTTTTAAAAAAACATAATCTTTTCAAACCAAATACAGTAACACATTTACGTCACTTCGCAGTACGTTAGCAGCCTGGAGGTAAAATAAAAAGACAGGGGGAGTTTTTGTTCTCATCCATCTTTCAACATGGCATTGAATCAATTTTATTAGAATGATGCACCCTATGTAATTTTTATCGTAATGATTGATAGAAATTTGTCAAGGTTATATGGAAACCAGATATACTTCTTAAAACGGAATTCCCTTTCATCACTTTTAATTATAGTCCAACCACAAAAATGCTTTTATTTTGGAGGAATGTATCAAAATTAATTCAAGCTTTAACTTGACAGCCCGTTCACGAAGGGCACTCCGTGTTGTTTTGTTCAAACACGCGCGAGATGTTTATCACTCTCGAGTTTAGCGCGGCAACTTTTTACTAACGCGGTAAAGGGTAGGAACCCAGGGATTGTCGCGCGGTATGGTATGTTCAATAAAACATCTCTTTATTGCTGTGTGGGTGCGGCTGCTCTTAGTTATCGTTGCAACAGGAAAAGTGTCACAAAACTGGTGAAACGTGATTTACAACCAACTCCAGTAATAAACAAAAAAAATTAAAAGTAAGTTAAAGAACCTTGTCAGTATATATGTAAATTGATAAATTAAATAAGCCATATTTGTGAAGAATGATCAACAGTTATGTTTGGTTTGATTTCTTTTTAGGAAGTGTTGAAGGAGATATCATAGTTGACACTGATCCCAGCGGCCATTCTGGCGGTCGCCATGCACGCGCAGCTACAGCTAAAAAATGGCGTTTGTGGCCAAATGGAACTATACCTTATGTCATTGCTAATAGTTTTAATGGTTAGTATAGAATAATGGTTTTCTTTGTTTTCATTGCTGAAAAAATAATTTAAGATTTATATTTAGTTTAACAACAATAATGCTAATGATGTTAGTTTTGGCAAATTAAAAATGTTTATTGGTTTTGAAATAGTTTGGCAGAATTATCAGCGTTTAGGCTACTATCAAGCTTCAAGCATAATTAGTCAACTTTTTTGATCTGAATTGAATGTGTTACATTTATAAGCATTTATGAGGTATTAGCAATATGGCTAACCATAAAACCACTTCAGCAATATCAGCACAAAGACATGCGGTCAATCACAATGTGTCTTAAGCATGCTTATTGGTTTGCTATTGCTGACCAATGTACTACTTGCTCACAAAATCAACCAATTAGCATTGGCCAGACTCTCGTACATTGTACATTGTCAGGATTGCTCAGCTGTTACGCAAATGAGCAGCAATTAAAAAATTGTTGATGTTTAAACACGCAAAATATCTAACTCCGTTCATTTAGCAGCCCATGCATGTTTTTGTCTTGTTTCCATTATTATCTGACCGCGCTCGAACAGTTGCTCACCCTATTACTGAGTATTAGAGGCTACAAGTCTTTATCAAATATGTATTCATTGATAGTCTTTTTGTGTCGACTGCCTCCGTATCAATTTGCATCTGCTGCATCCTCAGGGACGTAACCAGGACTTTCGAGATGAATGAGGGCTTCAACGTGAGATAAATAAATAGAGGCTCTAAAATACAAGATAGAGTGAAGATAGTATTAATGTTCATTCAGATTATGCAACTACTATTCGCTTTTTTTTGGCAAGCCTAGAACAAAATGAACCCATTGTTGCAATAAAATCACTAAAAATAAGAAAGCAAGAGTTGAGAAGGGGGGCTCCTGGATGCTAGAGGGCAATTTCCCGTATATACCCCTGGAGCTCTCCTCAGGCTATGCAACCAGTGCTTAGGCAATGTGACTTTTTGCTTCAACATTTCGGCTATTTGTAATATCCTTCTCCACAAAGAGCTAATCAAGTGGCCAAGTAACATCTTGTATTACTATTGCATTTCAGTCTGCGATCTGCAGGCTGCAAATGTCGTGCACCTGCCTTGTCGTATTCTTTTTTGCTAAAAAACATTGCACCACTAAGAAGCACTGCTTTAAGTCCAGCTCCATTGACAAAGCTAACTATAACTTTTGGTTAGAAACTAAATCTAATTAATGTATCCACTTTTCCTTTTTTTGCTTAGTTTTCCTTTTTTTTAATATTTCGCTTCCTTCGTGGTGATTCTTTTACAATAGATTTTTTGTCCTGTCAATAAGGTTAAGGTAGAATTCTAACAAATAATTTCAAATTTCCCACAAACAGAGAACACCGTCCGTACAATACATCAAGCTATGAAGCACTGGGAACAACACACTTGCATTCGATTTATCAGGCGAACTACGGAGCGAAATTATGTGTTTCTAAGTAGTAATGGAACGGAGTAAGTACTATGTTGCACGGTTACATAGCACTTCATATTTAAACGTTGAGTTGTTCGGTTCGGTTTGAGTCACTGGTATAACGTTTATCATTATCATGATCATTGCTGTTATTATTCGTGTTTACATAGTTATTATGATGGTAATCTGCATTGTTAATGTTATTGATATGGTTACGATCATTAAGATTATGCGGTCTGTAGTATATTTTCTTTAGTTGAATTATCATTATTGTCATTATTGTTATTCTAATAAGTGTTATTATAGTTATTATTGTAATTATTGCTTTCATAATTTTAATCGTTTGTCCTAAATCTAAAAACTCTTTTTTCAAAGTGTTCCTATCGAGCAACGTAGTTTTTGCTTAAATCAAAAAAAAAAAGCCAGCTCTGAAATATTTCCAGATGCTGCTCAAAGATTGGACGAACAGGTGGAAGGCAGTACATTTTCTTGGGGGGAGCAGGGTGCTGGATCTTTGGTATTGTACTACACGAGTTAGGTCACACAATCGGCTTCTGGCACGAGCAAAGCCGTTCTGATAGGGACGAGTACGTTGAGGTGCTAAGCGAAAATATAGAGAATGGCTACCACCACAATTTTGCTAAGAAGAGCCGTGCGCGTATTAATTCAATGGATCAGGTGGGTTGTTTTTTATACTTTCAAAGTGCACCTAACATGAAATATTTTGAACAATTAATACCGCAGTTGTGCAATAATGAACAAAAAATATTGTTTAATCATTTTACTGTTGAAATGGTTCAAACATGTTGGTAAAACAATTATACCTCATTGTTCGGTAGCGTTGCACGGTGTTTTATCAGAGCTGGATTGTGACGGATGCTGGGGTGTTCAAACGAATACAACACCATCCTCCTGAACAATGTTAGATTTCAGTACCACACACAAAATTATGGGGAATGTTTGATTATCTGAACGACGTTGTATGAAAAACTTGAAAAAAGTCAAATTTCAACCAACAACGTCCAATACGATGGAACATGTTTAAATGTCTGTTTAAACAGGTCAAACATGTCGCGTCTATGCATTATGTTTTGATATTGAGTAACCAACATGTTTGATCCGTTTACGCGGGCCTGTATTTAACAATTAGATCTAGTTTTTCAATTCAAAGTTTTTATTCAGTTACATAACTTATTAGTTGGTAATGGTATAGTAGCTCATGCTATCACTGGTCTCTTCACTGCGGTCAGACTATCATCATTCCCTTTAAGGAGACTATAGACTGTACTGTAGAATAAAATATGACCGAGTAGAATATACCCTAATACGCCGGATCTTCGATGAATAATCAGCCACAGCATTTATCAAATATATGCAGAATAAATGCTTGAATAATTTGATGATGTAACAGAGGAAACTAATTTTGACAGAGGCTGGGATTAAAGCCAACAACTGCAACAGCAGACAGCTGTTAAATTGTTTAGACATTGCATAAAAAAACGCTTAGACCAAATTTTGATAAGAACGTTAAAAAGAACGTTGTATACATAATAAGAATTTAAATCATTCTCCTGCTCAATCTACCTTTTTGCAACGTTAAAAAGATATTTGGATTTTTAAAATATACAGAAAGAAGTAAAATTCAAGCGAAATTTCCGATAAAAATCTTTAATAACCTCTACAGTGAGTAGTACTAACATAAGTATTGTTAGTCTTTAGTCTTAGTTTTCTTTAAACGAAGTTTTGCTAAACCTGGGCGTTTTGCGTCAAACTGTTATTATTTAATGAACTTCAATCTATTCCCGTTTAGCCCTATGACTACCGCTCCATTATGCATTATGGAGTATACTTCTACAGTCGCAACAACCGCAGGACAATGAAGCTGAAACTAGCGCCACACATGGAAAAGTATTTGGCCGCTAGTTATAGTGTAACCGGTCCAAACAAAGGAAAGCAGACATTGAGCAGCCAAGACATCATTCAAACCAATCTCCTTTATAATTGTCCCTATTCTAGTGGTAAGTTATATGGTATTATATAAATACCAGTACTGTCCAACGTGCAGTTCTGTTTAGAATCGAACAAATTCATTCGACAAGATTCGAACACATGAGCACACTCCTATATATTACACCAGTGCCAGGGGGGGGGTGAAGGAAGGTACCTTTGAATGCCCAGATCATACTGTTCTAGCTAGTAAGTGACCAGTCCGTATGGACTGCCCATGCGCCAAAAGGATTTTAAAAGTGGTTAGAGCAAGGCGTGGGTGGTCTGGCTGTTGCGCCGCCGCTGAGTGCAGCGCTTGTATCGGTTTTAACCCGTCAGATAACATTTGGAAGGCAAGGCTTCTTTTGAGTATGACGGGTAAACGGCCATGTTTTCGTAATAACACTTTTTAAAATATTATTGAAATTATCTTTAGAAGGCATGGTTGTCTAGCTGGCTTTGTAACCACATCCTCCACATGATGTTTTTGCGACCAAACAAGATCGTTTTATAAGTGTTACATTGTCAAATGTTGAGTAAGGCTATAAATAGCACAAAAATCTGAAAAGTAGCCACAAAACTACTAAGTGTCGTGTATTGGGTCGCCCTCATCATTATCGGCACCGTCTTTGTTTATTGTCTCTAGTGCAAGTATAAGATTTGACAATAAATTGTCCGGCAAGAACAAAAAATAATAAAGTAGAACAACAATCAATTATAATTGTAATTAATTATGTAATTATAAATAGAATCATGCATTCCAAACATTTAAAGATAAAAATCTCCAACTGATCATCCAGACAATATATATAACACTAAGCTGTATTTTTAATAGTTTTATACACCGACTGTTTAATAGAATAAATGACTAATTCACTTTTCAGTTATAAAAGATATGAATATAAGTTGGTAACGGAATAAAATGTTCTAAGAGTTGACAGATGTGATATTCACGTTCAGTTGGTTTAATCAAACAAAAGTAAATTTTACAATTAAATAATTTCATGTCTACTAACTTGTAGATAAAGAAATCATTTACCTTTCTCCTGAGGGAACTATATCATCGCCTGGCTACCCAAATCCTTATACAATAACACATGATTTCATCTGGATTGTCGCAACACAACAATCAAGGTCCCAGCAGACATTAACAGTTTTATTTGACGACTTTTCTGTGGGCAACCAAGATATATATGGACGTTGCATTACTGACTATCTAGAGGTAAACTCGCCAATTTCAGATTTTTAAGTTTACATCCGGCAAAGTTTGTTAGATCCACCAAGATCTGGAAACATTTAGCCCATTACAAAGATCATTGATTCCATAAGTTTTATTTTTATTTTATCAGCTTACTAATATGACATTTGCTTGTACGAGATAAAAGTCCCCCGATTACGGAAGATTTCAGTCAGAAAATTGTAATTACCATGGGTATAGTAACCAGTCATTTTATCATTACGGCTAGGCTGTTAAGTCACTGTCTTCTCTGGGTCTTTTCAATGATAACATGTTTATATATCGTGTGTTGCACTTAGAAACTATAACCCAGATGTAACCCGGATATCATTATTTTTTAGACTGCTGATCAAATAGTGAATTACTCAGAATCGGGCCCAAAACGACCCAAATTATTTACTTAAAATCATGACGTGATGTTGAAGTAGTTTATTGGTAATAAACTTTACAACCACATGCAGATTTGGTAGTCTATCTCTGTTTGCGGGAGTGGCTCTTCATGGCTACAAAAATATTATAGTCTTTGACTCGAAAACAGAAAGAAATAAGCAAACATTTTTTCCATGGGCTAACCAAATTCTTGTAAAAATATTTTAATTTTTTGAAAATGTACCGTCCAACTTGTAGTGCAAGTGCGTGATATCAGGACGATGTCACTATTACTAGGTGCTTTGGTGTCAATGAAAAGGTTTTATGCTCTATCCTAGATACGGAATGGCAAAGGGCCACTATCCCCATTCCTTGCAAAGGTTTGTGGCAATAGTATACCTGACATCATATCAGTCTTTGGAAACAGTTTGTACTTTAGGCTTCACGCAACCGAAAGGAATGCAGGTGGCAAAATCAAGGTCCAATGGAAGTTTTCTCTGCGATACAAAACATACGGTATGCTGTAATAGCATTTAAGTGGTCGTCACAGCTAGCTAGTTGAAAAAACGTTTTAATCTTCTTTCCTCAATAAATGATATAATTTAGTTAGAGGTTAGTCTTTTTATGACATGGTAAGAAACCCAAAACCATAACAAACCGTTTTACAGTTCCGAAAAAGTAGCCAAGCTTCTACATGAAACTGAGGCAAAGGATGACCTGACACAGTTAGAGAAATGGAAATTCTTTCTTTTGATAATTATTTCCACTTCTCTAACTGTGTCAGGTCACCCTAAGCTTGAGTTTCATGTATAGAAGCTTGGTTACCTTCCAGGAACTGTAAAATGGTCTCTTCCAGCATTTTCAACCTTTGAACAGAGTTTGCTTAGTATTGGCATCTTGTATTCCTTTTGTTCTTTTTTTTAGCAAAATGTTGTGCTTGCAGTAGTTCAAGTCTATAAGATGACATTTAGAGCGTACAATTAATATTGGACTTCATCTACTTTATAGAAACATGCACTACGTATCCGTCATATTGCCGCTTGATTACAATGTTTCTGAGCGCATGTGCTACAAAGCTATTCTTTTGTGATCAGAAACAATTTTTTTTAATAGAGAAATCTCTATTTTCAGATTGTAGTCGACAACTTAATAATCCTCAGGAAATTATTCAAAGCCCAGACTACCCTCAGGCGTATCCAGCCGGAATGGACTGTGTTTGGCAAATTAACGCTCCTAGTGGCTTTAGAATCAAAATTCAGTTTTCTGAGTTTCATTTACAAGAAGTAGACAGTAGCCGAGGCTGTCTTGACTTCCTTGAAATAAGAGAAGGAGATCTACCACTGTCAAAGTTTACTGGACGTTACTGTGGGCGGAACAACCCCGGCGAGATGGTTTTGCAAACTAATAAGCTCAGATTGTCATTCCATTCCCAAGAAGGACAAAACGATAGGCCGACTGGTTTTCGTGGAAGATACCAGTTTCTTGGTAAGTTAGTTAAACCAGTAAACTAGATGGGTTACCTGTGATTAGCAATTCATTATATCCTCAATGTTAATACAAAGTTAGTGGATTTGGAACTACCCGGATGCTAAGGCTGATTATTACTGTTAAGTATAAACTAGTAACCTAGAGTGTACCTCTACTATATAAAATGTGTAATTTTACTTCTGTGACAATCACGATCTCAACTAGAATGCACAACCAGCGTCCGTCGTGGACAGAAAAAGTAATGAAGAATATTCGCTCGCTTCCATGACTGTAAAAGGTGCAACTTAAGATGCAATTCGAATAATGAAATATAAATTTCTGATACGTTAAAAAGCATTGAAGCCATTACCAATTCGAGGTACTAAAAACTGAACTCCATTCTCAATGGCCCCAAACCACCGATAGCAATTCCCGGTGATGTTATGCAATTACTTTTTATTTGGATGTACAACGAATGTTATCATCAATCCCAAAGGTTATTGTCTATTTTTATCATTTTTTGGCCGCCCATTTTTTCCCGTAAATCCAATAGTAACAGAGACTTAGTTAGAATTTTTGAGAGTGGAGGGAGGGAGGGAGGGATGGCGATGGTGGGGGGATTGGGGGGCGGAAGTGGGGAACCTACGAAGGATAAAGATAAAAATGCTTTCAAATACTAGATATAGTGAAGCTAGTATTAATGTTCATTCAAATAAACAGAAAGCGCAAACAGATTATGCAATTACTATTTACTTTTTGAATGAGAAGTATAGATCAAAATGAGCAATTGTTGGGATAAAATGTTCAAAATAGGAGAACAAGAATTGAGCATGAGTTTTCTGGAGGCTAAGGGGACGGGGAGGGAATCTCTAAAACCCCTATAGAACCCTTTCCCCTGGCTATGCCCCTGTATAACGGTTATTTTAACTTTTTTGTACTTAGTGGCTGTTTCCTGTTTCTAAGGCAACTCTCAAAAATAAATCGTGTTTGCTTTTTATGCATCCTCTCCTTTTCGTGTAAATCTTTCATTTTTTCTCACGCGTCGACGGTTTCATTTCTTGTTGCAGAAAGATGATTGGTAAAACTTGTTTTAATACTTGCCGTTCTTCCGTTGCAGATTAGTTTAGGTAAACATAATTATCAATCAGATGGAAATAATCCGGCTTTACATAACATTAAGAACAAAGCAAAAATGATTATCACAATTTGGATATTTATGCTTCACGCACCATCGTTTATAATCAACCAGATATTGACGAGTGTGCCGAACAGAAGACTTTGTGCGAACATGGCTGTGCTAATTATCCAGGAGGCTTTGCGTGCGGTTGCCGCTTAGGATACAAATATGTGGAAAAGGAGTCAAACAATGGAGAGCGACACTGTGTAGGTATGTATATATTCGGTATATTTCACTGTCCTTTTCAGGGTGCGAGGAGCAACTGTTATACCTGTAATGCAGTTCCATTTTCACCCTTGTTGAATATATTTTTCCAGACGTTATATCAGTTTCTTAGTGAAGAAACCCTTTTGGTTGTGTTCAGTGCTACACCACTAGGGTAAGGGTTTGTGATGTACGCCACAAGCATTTTGTTTTAAAAACAGATTGAATAAAAAGTAAATAAGTAAAATTAGTTTTAGTGGGTATTAACGTAAGAAGAAACGCTCACAATCATCACCCTTGTGACAGTGATTCCAAAGTTAGGCAGCAGGCGACTAAAGATTCCTAAGCGTAAAGCTAGATTATTTTACTCTATAGATATTGACGAATGCGAACAAAACAATGGCGGATGTTCAACCGGTTGCATTAACACGGAAGGGAGCTATTTCTGTGGACCCTGTCCAAATGGTTATTATTTGGATGAAGACAAGAAAACGTGTAAAGGTTTGTAGTAACAAACAACCCTGCAACCCACCTTTCTCTTCTTGATTTAAAATTTGGACACAAAGTCTTTTTAAAAATAATAGAAGAAATAAGCAGAACATGAACTTGCTAGTTTCAACTCTAAAAGTTATAATATATAATAGCACGTTTAGTTTGAAGGTCAAAAATGTAATAACTGAATAGGTTTGCTCTTGTTTATCGTCCAAAAATAATATTTATTATTTATCTTTGTTATTTTGAAATGTCACTCTTCCGTTGACATATTTACAAACTTTTAAATTTTACTTGAAATCCTAATATGAGAGTCTCAGAAAATTATTTTAAAAGTTAACGCGGTAAAGAAAGTAAGAAAAGCACTTTATTAAAAAACATATTCTTGTTCTCTTTCTGTATCGAGTATCCCTGCTGCTATCCATGTTTGTACAAATTGGAAGTCAATTACTAAATGTGCTCTTTATTAATCGGTTGTTTTGTTATCCAATGGTCAGACTCAGACGAATGTCAATTACT